>CAKAKR010064505.1:9266-37590 GCA_916700685.1 Adelosebastes latens | reverse complement strand
ATAACGCAGATTTAATAGCCTGACAACAGTCTAGTCGGCTGAAATAACGGATACATTTGAGGGGAAAAAATGCACTAAAATATGAAGCACAAATGTCTCACAAAGTAACTAAACAAAGTCATGAGATTTTAAGCGAGGTTCATCTAGAGGACAAGCTATTAAATGTCCAACAGCCCTGAACTGGCAAAAAGACAAGAGGCTGAACTGCTGGGAAAGCAGAACAGTTTAGACTTGAAATGTCTGCAGTAATTGTATCACTGTGTGCTGTGTGTACTACACCGAAAAACTGAATATGTGTCCTATCTTTACTGTCCCGTGTCAGTTGCAGTCATGTCACACATGTCTGCTTCTTTGTGCCCAGAGTGCATGTGACATCCCATGCTGCTGCATATGATGCATAATACAATGTTTTCCCTATCTTTTACACACTTCCAGATACAGCGTAAATGCACACGTGCACACGTCAGCACATATCAAAAGGAAGAAGACAAGTATTTGTGTCCTTCCTGATGTTCTAATCCCTGCAGGCTCAGTGTTTGTAAAGTGCTTAGAAGGAAAGGGATAACCAACATGCTGCGCCACAAATGTAATCGGGGGCCGTGTAAGACTTTAAGTTGACCTCTTCTTGATCAAATTCTCCACAGTCAAAGAATTAGCCTACTGAGGAATCTACTGAGGAAGAAAAGTGTGTATTCAAAGCATTGTATTCTGTCTTTATCTGGTGTGTGTGTGTGTGTGTATTTTTGTATCTTTGCATGCATGGCTGAATGTGTGTAACTGTATGTGTGTGCAGCATGCTAACCTTATTTATTAAAACACAGACTTTCAATATTTGATTTCCTGTGCTGAAGCTTCAAGGATGAGTGAGGTGAAAGGACTATCTTAAATATTTCATCAAACCTGCAGGTAGCAGCACATAGCGCCATGAAAAAGCACACTCTGACTGCTGGAAAAACAGAGGAATGACCTCACTGACTGACTGACTGACTGACTGACTGGCTTCTTGCTTCTTTTCTACACTTTAAATCATGTTATAAAATATAATCAGCACCCTGCCAGGCTTTAAATTGAACATACAGCCACATTCAGAGGTGATTGTCTGAGGAGAAAATGATTATATTCACTACATGAGTACTGGCGACTACTGTAAGTGTAAGATCTTTAGTGGGTTAACTAATTCTATTCACCCCATGTAATGCAGGTTATGGAGAGCTATACAGCCAGTCTCAATGATTTGAGAGCAGAAAGTTCACCAAAACTGAGTAAGCAAATAAACCCTAAAGCTCATAACAAACTTTGATGCTGAAAAAATTATGAGGGAGAAAGATTTTTAAATAAATGTGGCTCATGCACGCATGCATTATCAAGCTGGTGACCAGCATGTAGTCTACTCAATGATACACATGACAGGCCTAACGGACATGTGCACCGCAATATGCACTTAATCATATTCATAAAGGGGATGGTCGCATCTGGAGAATGAATAAATAAAACCCTTCAGCATTCATTAGTTAGCGTGCACCGACTGAAAGCTCGCTTTATGAATGAAGAGAGAATCTCTTCTTGACTTGTCGCTCTGCTGGTATGAAAAGTGTTCAACTATAAAAGCGACTTAACTCGAGCTGAAAAAGAAAAGTCTGAGAAGTGAAGCCAACGTTGAAGCGCCTTAAACTTGCATTCTTTCTAACAGCCAGCAGGGGGAGACTCCTCTGGTTGCAAAAACAAGTCCAAATTTAAACTTCTGTTGTGTCTACTTCTCACTTGATTTATTACCTCAGTCAACATTGTAAACGTGAGTTTATGGTCTCAATCGCTAGTTTCAAGTCTTCTTCAAAACAGCATGATGTTCATTTAGTAAATTATGGTCCCATTTAGAGTCAAATGGACCATAAAGCAGGGGATGCTTTAGGGCGGGGCTGCCTCGTGATTGCCAGTCACTACCAGGGTGTTGTACATGTGTGTTTTCTGTTCATGAACATTAACTGTAACATTTTGGTCACCTAAAAATGTATTTTTCAGCATTTGATTGTACTTAGCTCCACCCTCTCGTGTTCTGGTTGCAAGAAACCAAGATGGTGACGGCCAAAATGCCAAACTCGAGGCTTCAACACGACAGTCCACAAACCAATGGGTGACGTTACAGTGACTACGTCCGTTTCTTATATACAGTCTGTGACTGCAGGCACCCGATTCGACTGTTATCTGGCCGTTAAATAGGTGTCATCAGTCACTATAAGCACCATGGGGCCATGTGTGGTTACACTTCATGTGGGTCATTAGAGGCCTACTACGCCTACTACGTAGTGAAAGGGAAAGTTACAAGTAACACGTTCTAATGTAAAACTGAATGAAACATTACGTTAACTTTTTTTTCCGTTGTGGGATTTGTACGTGTTTTTGTCTTAGAGCTTTAACCCTTTCACAGTGTGTTTTCAGTTCATCAAAGTTAATTATAAAACTTTTGGTCGCCTAAAAAATTTTGTATTCAGCGTTCGGCTGTACTTAGCTCCACCCTCTAGTGCCACTTCTGGTTGCAAAAGACCAAGATGGCAACGGCCAAAAAGCCAAACTTGAGGCTTCAAAATTGCAGTCCACGAACCAATGGGTGACATCACAGTGACTATGTCTACTTCTTATATACAGTCTGTAGTCTAAAATTACAAAACAATACAGAGAAAGCTTTAAAATAAATGTTTCTGTGCATACAAGTTGGTTCTTGGTTACAAAATAAGCTCATGTTATATTTGATTCGCAATGATACTTTAGACCTTGGCTCTCCTACATATCACTGAGGTTGAACAAACGGAGAGACGTCCGCGATTTTTAGTCACTGCATAACATCATGAATACCTGATGACTGTTTGAGTATTGAGTATTTATATTTGTCTCCTTCTCCTCCTTCTTCCTCTTCTTCTGCCTCCATGCCTTCCTGTGATTTACATGTGAATTGAAGCTTACAGATCCTCCCCCCCCCCACTCACTTTGATCAATTGAACAGATCTACCAAGAAAAATTGGCAAATCTGAATCCAAAGATTCATGAGCACAGCTGTTACAGATATATCCAACAATACTGCACCACTGTCAAATGTGCCTAAACAAAATGTTGACTCAGGAAGTTAAATAGTTATCTAATTCCATTTTCAATACATTTAATACAATACAATTAATGAATCAGTTAATTAAAAAGAGTATCCGAAAGCTAGGTTATGGTAATCTTGAGAAACTAGCCAGAGTATGCTAGATTTTTACAAATGATCTGACCTATAAACCCAGGCCAGTGTTGCCAACTCTTTTCCAATGAAAGTAGATAGCAGCACGAGCTCCAAAAGTCCCTAAATCTAGAGAGAAAGTCGGCATCACTGACAGTCCGTCCCATCAGGCCTCCCTCCAAAGACACTCCCCCAAAATTATCATAATGAACGTAAACCAAAAACATGGTTATTTGTTAGTACTCACAACTGTCAAGCCTGTCTAACTCGCTGTAGACAGGCAGGTAGCCCGTCCAATCATTACTTTCTGGCTGATTGGACGGGTTTATTACTGTCCTGCGACAACCACAGATACCTTTTTTTTTGTCAGAGCATACGTTAAAAAGATGAGAAATTGTGCATATCTGGGAACTTCTCTGATACAGGAAGTGTGTGCATGTGAACTAACCGAGGGGGATAATTGGAGGGCTGCATGTGCACATAAAAATGCCCTCAAGCAAGCATTATGTTTGCACATGTTTGTGCTGCTAACCTGTCCGTGAATGTTTCTGTGTGCACTTACTGTACATGGAAATAGGTATTTAATTGTGTCTCTGCTTTTGTGCACAGTTGTGTGTTTTTTACCTACAGCTGGAGTTATTGAAAACTTGGATGCATTAGTGTTGCTCGTTTGGTTCGGATACCCACCGGGATGTGTTTACGCAAATCAGGTTTTAATGAAGTCTCAGTGGTGGCGTTGCAAGCGGTGTAGCTGCATCCTAAATGGCACCCAGCACTTTAACCCAATCTTAGGTAGCAGAGGCTCTTTGTTTCTTTTTGATGATGTTACAGTTGTTATTCTTTCATTTCCATAAGACACGGCTGGGGTCTATATGAGCTGCTGTTCGTGCTTTGTAGCTCAACAGACTGTGTGTGATCTGGTACCCAGGAGCAAGAGGAGAGAGGTTGAGCCCTTTTTACTGGAGGTTGCCACCCTTGCTCCGATACTCCCGCTCACTCCTGCTAACACTGCAATGACCATGACCTCTTAAACTCTATATAGGAACACACAAGGGGATGTCGCTTGCATAATCTTCATCTCCTGACACCCTCCATGCACATATCCTCCCTCCCTACCGCACACTCGCTCTTTCTTTCTTTTTCTTTTTTTAAACACACACAAAGACCCAGCAGCATTTATCAGCAGCCAGAGTGTTGACAGAAAGTAAACAGCACTGTCTCTATCAGCCGATGTGTATCGGGGCCACAGGGACCCCATTCATTCCTATTATCAGTGATTACCATCACTGAGCGCTCCTCCTGCTCCTGATTTCTATCTGTGCCGGCAGGCCAAAAGATCTCTATCAGACACTACAGTAACTGTATGAACATTCCCATTGCCATCATTTATCACTGTCTATTAATTAGACAATTAGTCGCAGCAAGAGGATGAGGTGGGTTGGGTGGGGGATGATGTTAATAAAAATTGGAAATGATTGTTCCTGATAGAACTTGCCTAAAAATATATTTAGCTGTGGACTGCCTTTTTTCACCTTTATGTTGTTGCCCTTAATACTTGAATTATTTTACATAGGACTGTCAAAGTTAAGTCAGGGGTAATGTACAGCGAGCCGATCATTGTTGTGAAAGAATCCCCAACAGGGCGATGCTGGTCTCTCATCGCCCTGAAGGGGTTTCTTTCACAAACAATGACCGGCTAGCTGTACATTATCCCACTTATTACACGGCTACTTTCTTAAGAAATCAATATTTTGACACAAAAACAGTCCGCCAGAGTCCGGGATCAGAGCTGCGCCCATAGCAACGGTCTGTTATACATAGCAACGGTCCGTTATACATAGCAACGGTCTGTTATACATAGCAACGACGGTCTGCTATACATAGCAACGGTCTGTTATACATAGCAACAGTCTGTTATAGAGAAATTACAGACCGCAGAACGCCGTGACTGACCAATCACAATCGAGTATTCAACAAAGCCGTGTAATAAAACGAAATAACGTGTGAACGCTAATTCCTTATAACGCCATTTATTTCTTTATCGCATTAACGCAATCGATCTTCCGGAGGTTGTAGCGGGTTTTAAAGCTAGAGTGAAGATACTGGCATCATATGAAACTAGAAAAACCTAAAGAATCCATCGGTACCAACCATGTCATACTAGCTTCCTCGCAAAGGAGGTTAAATAACGCTCCAAACATACGCTAAATTTTGGTGAGGAAAAACTGTCATGTCCATTTTCAAAGGGGTCCCTTGACCTCTGACCTCCAGATCAGTGAATGTAAATGGGTTCTATGGGTACCCACGAGTCTCCCCTTTACAGACATGCCCACTTTATGATAATCACATGCAGTTTTGGGGCAAGTCATAGTCAAGACAGCACACTGGGTTTCTGGACAATATCTGTCATTGTTATGTGTTGGTAATTGATTTCCAATAATAAATATATACATACATTTGCATAAAGCAGCGTATTTGTCCACTCCCATGTTGACAAGAGCATTAAATACTTGACCAATCTCCCTTTTAAGGTACATTTTGAATAGCTAAAAAATATGTGATTAATTTGCGATTAATCACGATTAAATATTTTGATAGATTGACAGCCCTAATTCAACAGTTTAAAATACATAAATGCAAAACAAAAAGACAGGAAAGAATGTAGTAATGCAAGCCTAAATGGAGCTGAAGCATTATAGGAGTATTGTGTACACTGAGCATAGAGCCATGGGGACTACGGGGATCCAAGGCTAGCTTCAGCGAATGGGATGGATAGTGATGCTTGTTAGTGAAATGCTCCCTCCACTCACCTCACAATATCGCATAAATCAATCAATAGACAGGTTTGCACATGGCACTGTCTCGGTTTCTTATGCATGAATGTTATAAAGGTTGCTACCGGTCTCAAGTCAATACATATTATTTTTTTGCGTGATGCAACGATTGGCAACATCAGACATCATTCAGAGCCATCTCAGAGACCGACAGTGATTATCCCCGACAGAGAGTGATAAAGAGGAAGAAGGATGAGCAACAAATATGGGAAAATTTCAATTAAGAAAGTGTTTGCATGTACGATAGGTATATAATATTCAGCTCTTGTTGAGAGAACACTCTGACAAAACACCATCTGTTGTTCACAGCTGCATTAACACACACACGCACACAAAGATGTGCATTAAGTCATTTAACATTTAACAACTTCATTGACTGATAGTCTTTCTCTTACAATACAATGATCGTCCCGCTTTTTACCCATTAGGCCTCCACATCGAGCTCGCCTTTACACAAACTGCTCGTATGATTACATCCATTATTGTCGAGGCCAGAGGAGCCCATGTGTATTCATTATTATTATAACTGTGATACAAGTCAGCATATAGATCAAGGGCACGCGGCTCTTTTATCCTCTTAGACAGCACTTAGTGACAAATATAAACCACACACACACACACACACACACACACACACACACACACACACAGATATGTAGACATAAGTCATGATCTCTATTCCACCATTATTTTTTTCCCAGAGGCCTTTACTGTCCCCTTGAGTCGGTTCCTCTCTCTTCTTCTTCTCTTTCTTTAACAGAGACTAATGGGGGAGATAAAGACAAGCTACAGTGGAGGGGGGGCATGTCAATCCATCTCAATAAATTACATAATTAGCGTTCACATCTTTTTCTGCTTCTTATTGTTTCAGTTCGATCAAGGTTTTTCAACAAAAATATTCCCAAAGTATGTATTCTTTTGTATTTATTCCTGAATTATGTAAATAAAAAAAAATTTAAAAAAAGGACCAATGACAAAGTTTGTGACCCGGCTGTTGTGGAAGTTCTGATCCTCAGGTTAACTCAGAGGCCCCGGAGCTGTTGATGTCTTACACAGAAAGTTGATTGAAGCTTGATCAAGGAGCTTCCACATTGGTGTGTTCTCTCTGCTTGAAGAGATGACAACATTTCAGGAGAGAAATAGGCATTACAGTAACAGAATATTGATTCATATTTGATCAGGCTGTCTAGTTTGACCGTTTGATCAGTTGTTTTCCTCCGGTCTGTGAAATTTTGCAGATGCCGTTAGGAGCACCGGAGGACAGTCCTCACTCATCTAGTCCAGGGGTCAGCCAACCTTTACTATCAAAAGAGACATTTTTGGCAAAAAAATAAATAAAAAAAATCTGTCTGGAGCAGCAAAACGTATTTGAGCCTCATAATGAAGGTAATACCGCCTATTAAGTCTAATGCAGAGAGGACTAAAGTGCAAAACGAGAGGCGGGACGTTGCAGAATCGTCTTGAGGAGATTTGAAGCTCTTCTCAACAGGAGCTTCCAGTGTGTTTGTTCTGGAAAATGTCTTTCAATTACTTTTTTTGTTGTTTGCTAATTTTTCGCCGCAGGAAGCAAACAAATCTGTCCACGCACTATTTAATTCTCCATTTTCCTCTTAGATTTTTCTTTATTTGTGGATTTGGAAACCTGCTGTAGCTAGAGGGAACTCAAGACGAGCCAACGCTGCTGAGGATCGGCAAAATTAGAGGATAAGTGCCGGGCCGTAGACATACGTAGGAAGTGACACATGGTTTAGTTTACTGAAATGTTAAAAGTTATTTTATATTCAGTGTCAAGGCTATAGGGATGCACCGATCCCACTTCTTCAATCCCGATAGCGATAGCGATACCTGGGCTTTGGGTATCGGCCCATTGGTATCGGTGCATCCCTGATATAGGCTACACATTTTTGCGATTGGAGAATGTAAGAATCCCTCTAGGCCTACAACAATGATTAATTAAAGTTAAAATGTTAAAAAAATAACCATTATTCATTTCTATATCATTTTTTGTCAAAGCCACAGAGAGCCACTGGAGAGGGGCTAAAGAGCCACAGGTTGCTGACCCCTGATCTAGGACTATAGTACTGTACAGTATACATGACACAGATTGAAAAGCGTGTATATTAATCTGCTAGTTTATAATGGATTGTGATCCACACTATTTTTAGACATCTCTGTCAGCTGTGACTTAATCTGAACAGACACAAACACAAACACATAGTGTACACACAGACACTGTAACACACGGGGGGTGGGGGGGTTCAAGGGTTAACAAGCATTACATTCACGGGTCATAAATACAGTACGAGATGGGAGGGACGAGGCTGGAGGGATTTATGTTGCCATACTGTAAAATCCATCCATCTGTGTCTATCACTAACACAAATAATGGCTGGACTCCCAACCAACAAATGGCCACAGCAGATGGACAGAATGAGGAGACATAATTGCTGTGCAAGCAGCATATCTCTATACACTAAAGACATATTTAAATACAGAGGATACCTACTATTGTTGGCCTTGAAGGAGGTATTGTTTTCAATGGCGTTGGTTTGTCTGTCTGTCTGTCTGTTAGCAGGATTACTCCAAAAGTTTGTGATGGATTTGAATGAAGTTTTTTGGAGGGGTGGGGTGTGGCACAATGAACAATCCATTCGATTTGGGTGGCGATCATAATCATGATCCGGATTCAGGAATATTTTTAAGGATTCCGATCAGCCTGAGCATTAAGACCACAGAGTATAACACATGCGCAGTGTAGCTGATGACGCGTTGATGACGTGTGTGGATGTGTGGCGAGACTCCGAGGTGCGGGGGGAGCTGCTGGCCGTCCGCGGTGAGAAAGAAAAAAAGCGGTAGATGACGGGATGAGAGACAACGTAGTGTAACGTTATACAGACATAACAAGGCTGCAGAATGAGAGAGGCATCCGCCGACATGTTACACGGAAACACACCGTGTTAATAATAAGCCGACCACCTCACGGTAACGCCAGCTGTGAGCTGTGATCTGTTTTTAAAGTCACGTGTTGGCAGAGGTCTGCGCTCTCCGAGTGCCATTCTAGTTCTGTTGTTTTATTGCTGAATACAGATTTCCCGTGATGGCAGTAGCCTGGTGTTTGTTGCACTTTGTTAAAGCAGCAGTGGGGAGAAATGGAGCAAATATGATTAAAAAAAAAAAGTAGTTGTATTTATATCCTGACAGTAGTGCAAGAGACAGGTAATCTGAAAAAAATCATGTGCCTCCGTGTCCTCCGGTGGCATCTGCAAGATTTCACAGACCGGAGGAAAACAACCAATCAGAGCCGAGCTGTAAAATCAGAAAGTTTGTGACCCGGCAGCCATGTTGCAATCAGTTGAGGAAATACCAAACACCGCCCACCAGCTGGAGCAAACTTTCTCATTTTCCAGCTAAACACTGCACTACAAGATGATTCTGAGAACATTTGAGGAGAGAAATAGACATTAACGTAACAGAATATTGATTCATATTTGATCAGCGCTGCCTAGTTTGACTGTTTGATCGGCATTTGTGAGTGATTGACAGCTGCCTCTGTTGAATGAACAGCCAATAGGAACGCTCTCTCTCTTTCTGAAATGACCTGTGATTGGTCAAAGTCTCCCGTCAAAAAAAAAACGAGCCATGAGGAGGAACAGAACTCTAGTTTTCTCTCAGAACACTTGAATTACAATATGCTGAAAGATATTAAATTTTGCCCAATGATTCCAAAAATATTCTGCCTACTGCAGGTTTAAAGTTAGAAATGTTTTCTCGCAGTGATGCATTAATAAGCTGCAGTGAAAATAACATCTACAAATTGTGCTGTGGCTTTATGATTACTATCTCTCCCTATTTAGCTCTGCTTTTTATATCTCTCGTAAAGCTTCCTTCTCCTTCATTCCAACGTTCACTACGTCGGTCCCTCTCGACCTTCGCTCTCATCATCATCACACTCGCCTCCTTTACACCACATCAACCCCCCCCCCAGAGTGTGTGAGTGTGTTTGGGATGCTCGGTGCATCATTTCCCGAATGACTTGACCTCAGTAAATGATAAAACGAGCTCTGACAGAGAGAATGAGGGATTTAAGTGCATTAAAGATGTCATGATACTCGTGAGACTCCTGTCATTCTCTTTCACTTTTCCTTTCCTTCCTCACCCTTTCAATGACCCAGAAGTAACAAACATGGTATTTAAATGTATTTTTCTTCATCCCATGTAGATCTATTTTTTTTGTCAGGTAGAAAACATGTTTGCCCTCCTTTTTCCCTTGCCCCCCCCACGTGCTCCACCCCACAGGTTTTTACAACACAGAATCATAAATACAAAGAGGCAGCCACTCCCATCACGACACCCAAGAGAAATCAGTTGCCATTGCGATGCGTAGCCTCAGAGCCCCTGCCCTTTACCTTCAATCCTCCTCATCACAGGAGAGATCCTCTGAGACGGTGGGAGGGGGGGACAGCTGCGTGATCCAGCCCAGGAGACCCAGCCTGGCTTAGTCTATCCTGGCCTTCATATGCATAAATGATCCCAAAAGGCCGAGGCCACATCACATCATGCAGGTTGCATAAACCTGCGTTGCTCCGGGGGCCCCCCCTCTGCATTTGTGTGTGACAGTGGAGACATGCCGACTTAATCATGCTCGGCTCAGTGATTTCAATTTAGCTCAAGTTGTGTCCATATGATAATATGAGAATGAGGACTGATTTTATTATGCATGCTGGAAAAACACAGCACATACTTATGACATAGTAAAGGCAAACATGCGTACACATAAAGGAATACGCATGAGCAGCACTGATTAATGTGAGCACACAAGCCTGTTTTCATACGCATCAATGCATGCTTGCACGCATGCGCACATGTATGTGGGCATTTACATTTACAATGTAATCTACTGAAATGTGGCCCACGGACAGGGGTTAATTGTATACTGATGTAATGCAACAGCGCTATCTTCTGTCCAGAGGATAAAACTGCAGGACTGCAGCAAATTGACTCGGTGTGAACAAGTGGTCCTCTCTGTTTCTTCTCTTCTCTTCTCTCTCTCGTTTATCTGGCGGTAAACTGCTGATTCATCTGGATCGATAATCTCTTTCATCTGATCCAATGAACATGTCAATAACACTTGTGTGATTGCATCTGTGTGCGTGCAGTCTTTTGAGCCGACTAAAAAACACCCACCCACACGTACACACCGAGGCTGCGAGCCTGAGGTTTCTCTAACAATATGTCAGAAAAATGCTTCTTTCAGCCCACGTCTTCTCTTTCCTCCCTCTACTTTTCCACTCTGCTTTCTCTTTATTCCTCACCTTACGCTTGGCCTTAATTTACTTGTGCTTCAGCCACACAAACACACACACATCGTTCTCTTATATTTTTTCACTCCCACTTCCCTTATCGCATCTTTATTTCTCTCTCCCCTCCCTCTCCCACCCCCCTCTGTTTCTGTCTGTCTCCTCATCCCTCCCTTGGCATCTCCCTCCTCCTCTCCCTGCCTCCGTCTGACGTCATAGCAACCGCAGTGTAAGATCCAGGGCTTGCTTGACAGTGTCCATCATGCTATCAAAAATGACGAAGACAGCCGGACAGATGAGCACTGGAGGAGGTGGAGTAGGGGGGGGACAGAGGTGGCAGAAAGGGACTGGACCACGCCCACATCACAGTGGCATGTAGGGTGAACGCTCCATTGGGGGCTATCTGGCCAGCAAGCTGTGGGCAAGGTCGGCTTTAGGCTGCAGCATTTTTAATGATAGTGACTCACTCTGGCATGGTGCAGCAAACTGAGCATGCAAGCAGTGCGAGAGAAGAGTGGTCATACTGATGTGTCACAGGGGCAGAGGCAGAAGGGAGGGAGAGACTGAGGGAAGGGTATGTAAGGTGAAAGAGATTTTAGAGAAAAGGACATACTAACTTTTGTGTCAGTGGTGAGAGGCAGAAGAAGGCTGCAGAGTGCAGGAACTTACTGTTGTGTAAGTGTAATAGGTAAAAAAACAGAGTGAGACATTTGCATTTTTAAGGATTATCGACTCCTCAGTCAGGAGGCAACGTGTGTTTTCATGCACACACACATTTGTTAAAAAAAAAAAAAGAAATTAAAATGCAGCCTCTCGCTGTGCAAAATGTGCAGCTCAAGCATCAAAGTGCCAGCTCCTGTCACGCATGAATCATCTCATAGATAGGAGAATAGCTGATCATGTGGTTCTAATGCCCATTTAGCCTGACTTCCACTAACTAAAGTGAGATAACACATGGGCTATACCGTCGCCCTAAGGCCAGTTCGGGCTATACAGGAGCACACCAGAGTTCAATTATAATACTTTATCTTAGGTGTTTGTGTGTTTGTGGGTGTGTGGAGGCTTGTGGGGGATGTAATTATGGGAACATACGGTGTTACTTTCAATGGGTTGAGCTATGACGAATGTGCCAATGTGAGAAAAGCTTCATTGCACTAGAGACATCTTGTGGAGCAATCGTGTAAAAGCATTATATGTGAAACCATTTTAGAGGAAATTCAAGGTTTGTCTCTAAATAATTAAAGGGATGACGACTGGTCTTCATTGTCGTGACTAAAGATTCAATGATGCCACAACCAAATTTATTTCCGGTAAATGAAAATGAAGTGGTAATATTTGTGTAAAGAAGATGGATGTAAGTTAGTCTTACTTCATCAGAAACATTATGTTAAGACATTTTTAATAAAGCTTAGAGAAATGCAACGTTTGAGTGCAAAATACTTCGTAGAGCTAAGTTCAATTAACTGAATGGAATTCATACTATTAACTAAGTTACCTTAACAATAAATACTTGAGTTCCTTGGACATTTTTTCATGATTAAATTGTTTGAGTTAATAACCTTAAATAGTTTCAGTTTCCTCAAACAGTTTGAGTTGAACTAACTCATCAGGTTTTACGGTGCAAAAACAATTCTTAATTCAATATGACAGTTCTTTTTGTATAGATAGTCCATATCCCTGCTCAAATTTAGGGCTAAAAAATTAATTATGAATTAATTTTAAATAATTAATTAATGTTTATTTCTGATTTATGACTAGAAGAACTTGACACACAGTGCTGAGCTGCATCTCAAATTACTCTTCATGTTCCCAGCTTTCAGAGGATGTACACCACTTCTATGTGACATCTACTGTTGACCTGCTATCTCCCCTTAAATAAATAAATAAATAAATAAACTTTATTTGTATAGCATCTTTCCAAACATAGTTACAAAGTGCTTTACAAAAGTTAAAATAGTGCAAACATCAAGATAAAAACAATACAGGATAAAAACATAGGCCAAAAAATAAAATGTTTAACATAAGCCTTAATAAAACAGTGTGTACAAAAAGTCAGCAATAATGACATTTAAACAAGGGATTGTTTAAAAAAAGGCCTTCCTGTAATGGTAGGTTTTGAGGCGTCATTTAGAGGCCCCATATCGTGCTCATTTTCAGGTTCATACTTGTATTTTGTGTTTCTACTAGAACATGTTACATACTGTAATGTTCAAAAAAACCTTTATTTTCCTCATACTGTCTGCTTGAATATACCTGTATTCACCCTCTGTCTGAAACGCTCTGTTTTAGCACATTTCAATGGAATTGCAACGGAATTGCGTTGCTAGGCAACAGTTTGGGTCCATGTTTACATCCTGTCAGCTGATGTTATTTACATACACTGTAACAGGAAATGAACTGGGACACATTCAGAATGTTTACGTTTAAAACCGTGTAATGGTCTATATATATTGTATATTTGTGACATCACAAATCGACAGTAATCCTAACGGCTTGTTTCAAACGCACAATTTCTGAATATGGGGCTGTGTGTATTTCTCCTCATATTGAGCGTTTTGATAGTCTAACAGTATTTATAAAGCACTTAAACCTGCTTTATAATATAAAAGACATGGAAATCTCACTTTTTACAATATGGGACCTTTAAAGATTACTTTAATTAATTAAAGATCATACAATTAAATTAAAATATAGGCCTCCAGCTTTTTTCCTCTTATTGCCAGTTTATTAGAGACGCATCCTGACATGATTCAGTCATTTAAATAACAAATACACAAACAACAACTGTAGTGAATGAAGGAAACTAATGAATGAATGGAACAACAATAACGTCGTGTTCCTACGTCATCCATTCCTCCCGCGGAGGGATATCTTCAGTGAGACGTGTAGTTCCGGGATCTGGAACTACTTCCCAGGATGCACAGGGAAAAACTAGTTATGGGAATTCCGGCTCTTTTTAGTGATCCAGATCATTTGGCTCAGCTCACCAAGAAGAGCCGGCTCTTTTGGCTCCCAAATGGTTCTTCGTTTTACCACTTCTGCCTTTTTATAATTCAGCAAAATTTAGCGCTGTTTTGATTTTTTGATCAGTATGTTTGCTCATATATCACTTAAATTATTCAATATAATTATACTAAACCTTATAATTTCCAGAATATCATAATTTTACATGCTGCTTCGTTTCCGACTGTCAATCATCTTGTCTGCTATTCTGCTATTTCACATATTTTACAAATACTTTTTGGACATTTTTCTAACGTTTTTCACATAATCTTCAGACATTTTTCACATATTTTACAAATAATTTTGGATATTTTTCTAATATTTTTCACATATTTTTCACTATAATAATAATAAGTAATAATTTCCAGAATACCATAATTTTACATGCTGCTTCGTTTCCGACTGTCACTCATCTTGTCTGCTATTCACGCACCGCACTCCTCTCTTTCTCTCCTCCTCTCCCTCCTGCTCTGTACCTGTAGACCGTCAGCGCGCCGCGCACCCCCGCCCCTCCCTGCTTGATGGTCCTTGACTTTCATCACCTGATCGGTCGCACAGACGTCATTAACACAACATTTATGGTACGTGTCCATAGGGTCGTTTTTAAAAATAAAAAAAAAAGCCGGCTCTTATCGTTCACTTAAAAGAGCCGGCTTAAAGAGTCAACTCGTCCGTGACCGACACATCGCTAGGATAACCCATAGAGCGGTGGAGGGATACAGCGGAGGAACACGTCGCTAGCAGGTTAGCAGGTGCACAACGCAGAGAAACCACTAACAGCAGCCTGAAGAGGAGGATGATGATGATGATGGCATAACATATGGTGGTTTTTCAACGACAGAAGACACGTTCAACACAAACCGTAACCTTGAGCTTTCTCTAGAATAATGTCACGGTGAGTTAAAGCTACAGTAGCAGGCTGATGTCCTCCATCGAGTTAGCTAGAAGAAAAGATAATGTCTGGCTAACAGCTGACAGCTCGGGAGTGATAAAACGTTACGTTATGTTGGTTAATATTAGGAGTTTTATCATGACTTATTATAGTACTGCACTGTGTAGTAGATATCTGTAAATAAACGTGAATGTAGTCGGTTAAATGTGTTGCAGTTGAACCTTTTTAAGCTCGTTTTATAGTCGTTTGACGTCATCTGACATCATCTGACGTCACCTGGGGGGGTTTGACGTAACGTCAACGTCATTTCAGCTGAACACACTTAACATGCAAGTAATCAGAATACTTTCATAGCACCTGGACTGATATGATGCTTTATTACGTGTTGGTTTAATGAACTACCGTGCACAACGTTAGCTTTTCATCTTTTTTTAGCTGGTCTGGTTTAGATGCTGCAGTTCACATTAAAACCATCTTTATGTTACACTAAGGGTGTAGGAAAATATGGAGTATCGCGATATCCCAGCCAACATGGTTATGCGGACCCCACATGGGTTATGCTGGGGGTACCTGGGTACCAAGTGGGTATGGGCCCAAAATGGGCATTTTATCTGGGGCCCACTTGGATCAAATAATTTGGTGGGCTACCTGTGTGGGTCCTAGTTGGGTCACTACTGGGAAATTAGTGCATGGGCTCAGAATGGGCAACACAAATGGGGCCCACTTGGGTCAACTAAGTTGGTCCCAAATGGGCTCCCTGTGTGGGTCCTCGTTGGGTCACTACTGGGAAATTAGTGCCAACGTAGAAACTGTGGACAAACCCACTTACAACCCATATTTCAGCCCATGGAGTCCCCATGTAGTACCCACATAGAACTTAAAGCTGGGACCAAGATGGGTCTTGGGTATGTTGCCCAGTTGGGGCCCACATAACACCCATTGTAATCCTGCATGAAATCCATCCGGGCAATTGACATTGGGTCATTATGGAACCCGGGACAATCCCATATAGGGCCCATTTTTCAGCCCATTTACTACCCACATGGGCCCCACATACAAATGTTGGCTGGGATTATGTACACTTTTGATTTTTAATTGATAGTTTACATGCTTAATCTTATGCATGTGTAATTGAAAACATGTATACATGTTAAATACTTTATAAAAGACACCAAGTACATGTATAATATATATATATGCAGAGTTAACGCCATTCTTTTCATTTCCTCTCATCAGTTAAATAAACTGAATGTGCACTAATGAAATGACACATCCTATTTCGTATCTGGAATGGGTGTTTTTCTTTTCAATTAATTTTTATCTTCATTGTGTGGTTGTATATTAATGTGTATTCATTTGTGTTAAAATCTTTGTAATGCTCCTCTTTGTAGAGCTTTTTCCTGCAGTTCGTTACTCTGATCAACACTCAAATCAGTCATATATATAATGTCAATAATAGAGGTGTAAGCAGTATTGTGATTTTATGTTTTGTGATACTGTATCGATTCTCAAAAACATTATCGATTTTTAATCAATAGTTTACATGCAAAATTTAACTAAGTCAACAGTTGGAATACAATGTTGGATGGTACAGGGACCGTGATAAATGCAAATTGCATAAAAAAGTAATAGTAGTAGTAGTTATTTTTATCTCAGTTTATGTAAATGGTGGCGTGTTCTTTATACTATGACAGTTTTTTTTTTTTTAAATTAGATTAAAAAGTAATTTTAATATATCGTAGGACTGTACGATTATGGCCAAAATGATAATCACGATTATTTTTGATCAATATTGAAATCTCGATTATTTATAGATTTTAGGGACAAAATATTTTTATTGCAATTTCACATTTAAATAAACAGAGCGCTGCTTTCACATTCCATGCTGTGCTACATTAAACCATCAAAAACTCTAAATGTTATCCTTTTACTTAGTGTTATCGTCATCTATAGTGGTTATTTGCATAAAAACACACAATTCAAATGATTAGGAAATAAATTATTGTATTCTTATTTAAATATTTGCTTTGTAAGAGCTGCTTAGAGCTAGTGTTAGGAAGTTAAACAGGTCATAATTCTCTCTCTAATATCTCTGTTATATTGCTGTGAAACATCTCCTTCAAACAAGTGGATTGAAGTTATTAGTTAGGGTATAAGTTTCTCGCCAAAAACTACATCTTACAAGATTACATTTGAACGCATCATGATAGCGTTATAATTTACCTTCGCCCAATACTCATTTGTACTGAGTAGAGCTTGAACGCACCATGATGTAACTCAATGGCAGTGGCTGCTGATTGACGGTGCATCTCTAGCTGTTAGTTCAGGAAGCGCTTGATTTATGCAGCAGAGTTTTCTATGAGCGGGGCATTTTAAACGTCACTATCGCAGTCGATCATGTTCATTTAATTGTGGGAAGCCCAAATCATGATCGTGATTAATATTCGCTTAATTGTGCAGCCCTAATATATCGCCGATATATTGAATCGGAATCCCTGTGTCATGATACGTATCGTATCGCCGGGTTTTCGCTGATACACAGCCCTATGTTACATCGTAACATGTATTGCTAGGCTGTGTGTGTAACCAGGAATACCAAATCCAGATGAGTCACTTGTTGCTGCTACAGAATATGTAATCTAATGTCTTAAGGCCGGTTACTAATAAAGCTGTGGTTCTGTAGACAGATCAGCTTTAAACTACAATGACCAAGAACTGTTATAAGTTGTTTTAAAGCTCCTTTCACCTGCAGATTGTTTTTTCCCGACCTCTAAACACCCTGGAACGCGGTGCATTTGGAGGGGTTTTCCATGAGACGTCTCATTTCCTTGCTTCTTGAGGAAGTGACATTCCTGTTCACCAGAGTAGCACATGCCTCTGTCTGTGTGTGCACTGAGAGTGTGAACGGATAGATGTGACGTGTGGCTGTGTGAAAGAGAGACGGAAACACACAATCTGTCTGTCATTATTCAGCCAGAGCTAACTTGGCGAGACACGAGCCGGTAATTCTCTGACATACGTGGCTGCTTGGGTGGGCGTATTCATGAGAGGGGAGCATGAGTCACTGTTGTTGTTGTGGTCACGGTGAGGAACAACTGGAGGAAGTGTTTGGGTAGGGGAGGGGGTATCTATAGGGCAACTCCGTTATCAAGGTAAACGCTACTGGTGTAAAAGGAAGGGTTTTGCCGTGCACACACACACTTGCCCTGTCTGTACAGCAGGATGTTACTCTTTGCTTTTCTTGCAGCAGGGTGTTGACCAGTGTGTGCAAACACAGGTGAGCATAGCCGCACCTCAACAATGGAAAAGATCTTCTTGTGTTCAGAGTGAAATAGAAAAACGTAACCTATTATAGACCCCAGTCAGACCATAGTCCTCTGCTAAGTCACCAACAGTGATGGTTTTGGTTTCATCATAGTGTCTCTGGGAGTTTCATATGATCTGTATTGTGTCTGTGAGATCATATATACATTTGTAACACATCAGATTTTGCAGTCTGTATCGTGGTTGCTGTCTCTTCACTATCTCTGGTTGTATTTGGTCATTATGGGAAATGTTGTAAATCAATGAGCAGGACTGCTTTATGGCAATATTGGACTTTTGAGGTCACTACTAATATTGGAATTTGATAGACAGGCGTAGTAACAGTCACAATGTTACTGACGCTGGGGGTGAATTCTCTGAGGTCTTATCATCCATAGAGACCAAGATCATGCATATAGACCTGGTCGTTGTGGAGCTATTCTTGATCTATTTTGGGTATGTCTGTCTAGGCGAACCACATCTTCCAGCACCTCTAGGGTTTAAGATGTGACCATCAGGATTATATTTATGTAGATTAACTAACTGATTAATGAGCTAATCGTTTCAGGTCTAACTTTTGCTTCCATCTGCAGCAGTTTTTTCGCGGTTAGATTGTCAGTGTGTGCAACAAGTTTGCAGGAGGGGCTCAAGTCAGTCGTGTTGCTTTTTCTTGGCAGGTGATTGAACTGTTTGTGTTCTTGAAAGGGAGTCGCTCCAAAATCCCATCACTCCCCTGAGCTACACACAGAGCTAGCCTGAAAGCACTTGGCCATCCTCCAAACCTCCAAATTGATTTCTCATCTCTCTTAAGTCCTAAATCCCTCTTCAGATGCTGCAAGCCTGCTGCTGGAATGAATCGTTTTGGCAGGGTGCTTGCATGCTGGTGTTGAGCCTCTTTTTTAGCAGGTTACGGTTGTTGTGCTGTCGTGTCTGCCAGCGTGTGTTTGTGTGCGGTTTATCAGTGCTTAAATAGTGTCCCCTATCAGGATACTTAATAGGAACGTGGAAGCAAGATGCCATGACCTTTTTTTATCAGCCTTCAAACCCCCCTCTCCTTACTCAATGGCTTAATTGTGTAGAAACTCTGGCTCTTTACAAATAATTGGTGTTGACTATCCAGTAATCGGGGGATTGTGATTATTCTGTGGGCTCAAAACGTATATTTGGACAGCAGCACATTGGTTGTGGGTATTTTGGATCTACATTCTTTGGCTGACTTCCAGTTTTAATGTGTGTTTATATGCAGCACATGTTGAGTTTTCCATTTTATTGATATGTTGGAAAAACTCTATAGGTGGTCAGCCTTGCTGAACTTTTGCAGACAGAAGAATACTGACAGAAGAGCGCATTAACTTGACTGTGCTTTATTTTTGTTGGCTGACTGATGCACTTGAGAGAGTCCTTTTTTTTTAATATGTGGCATAACCAGACCCTGGATGGCTTTACAATAACCAGAGCTTTGTTGCCATCGTGAGAAGGAAGAGATGATGGTGATTGGCTCAGCAGTTATACTTTCTGCTAGGGTGCTTCATTATTTACTTCATTACTGTTCTAATTAATTGCAAGGTATTATCTTAAATGATTCATTGGAATTGTAATGAGACTCTTTTCCATTGGGTTTGTCGTGCGGGGAAACTAGTTTTTAAAGGAGATGTAAAAACATACTAAGATAATAGAAGCATGCTATCTTTTAGAGTCATATTCAGAGTGAGTTAGCACACTTGTGTGATGCATTTCTCATCGAGAAGAAGCTGTTCACTAAATAAAAAAGTAAATAGTGAGACGGATGTCTGTCTCTGTGTCTGAGTATTCTCACACAATGGTTGTTTGTTCATTTTGCCCCAGGACTTTTTAAAAATAGAGAATGAACACACACAAAGGTTAAGTGAAGCCTCTAGTAAGTATGGCATATGGCCGTGAGAAGAGAGACCAGAATGTCCCTCTTTCTCTCTCCGTATCTCTTCCTCTCATTTAATATGCTCAATGCTTGAAGAAGGAACGTTGCTTTGTTACAGGATAGTTGGACTCGAGATTGGACTCATTGTAAACGTACTTGTGTAATTTTTGAAAAACAGCAACGATGTTTTACGGCAAAAGAGGCAGGTTTGGAGAAAATGCACTGTAATAAGTTGAAATCAATGACGGAAAAATTACCACCAACCTTTTCTCTTCCTCCGTTTGTCCTTTTCTACAGAGTGGGTGCGATCTGCTGACCTCCTTTCTCCAGAGTGACTGCAGTATTTGTGTATAGAAGCTATTCACTCAACTACCAACAAAATGTCAGGTAAAGATTTCTATAAATTTGGTGCAACAATCTCTCAATTTGAATAAAGGTTTCTGTTCATGTATTTCTGGTTATGAGAAAGACTTGTCCACAAATACACACTGACCTTGGATCGTTAATATTTGATTAATTGTATTCAGTTCTATCACAAGAATGAATGCCTTTACTCATCTTTTGGATATGTTTTGATATCTGGTTTGTGGTTTCAACCTGCTTTGTTATTGTCAAAATTCCCTCATAATATTTATCATATTATCTGTTTAAAGCCAGTTTTACTTCCTGTTTTTTGGTTAATGTTCTTTCTCAAACAGAGAATGGGGGTTTGGTTAATAGTCAGATGTCATTCATCGCCATGGTAATCAGATTGCATCGTTTTTCTCAACCCAGTTTAGATGAATTTACTGTTCATCAGACCACAAATGAGACAAGAATTATCTCAACAACACCGACTCTCTCTCACTCGCTCTCTTCTTCACCGTCTCCTCCTGGCGAGGCGGCCGTCAGGCTGCTGCTGCACCGAGGAGCCGCACCGCCGCATGCCGGCCACAGCGCACCGGAGGACGGATAGACATGTTGCCGAGGTCCGACGTTTTAAAAAGCAGTTTCGGGACGTTTTGGATGAGCACCGTCCACCAGCACCGGCCGCTCTCGCCTCAGCTCCAGCACCGACACCACACCGGGCTGCTCTGGGATTTTGTTTATTTCTCTAACGGGACTTTTTTCTTGTTTTCTTTTGGGCTGAAAGTTGTGTCGCTCCCCGTCGTTCAGACCTGTTAGACGCCCACAAACCTCCGGTATCGGCTGCATTCCGTTAATTTATCTCCAGCAGGAGGAGACGGTGAAGAAGAGAGCGAGGGAGAGAGACAGTCAGTGTGTTGTTTCGAATAATCCACTACGTTGATTTCACCTGTTCTTAGGTGGAGGAAACTAAAAAATGAAATGAAAACCCTCAGTTAGCTATTGCAATGAGTTGAACTAGTTAACTACACCTAACTAGTTAACTAACTAGAAAGACAAACTACAGACAGATAAACAGATTTATCAGTTTGCTGCTCAGTCTCAAACGAGCATGAGCGCGCCTGCAGCTAGCCTGCACAAAATTAAGTCATTTGTCAAATTGTTCTTGGCAAACAGTGTGGCTAATCAACCTGGTCAGGAAATGACCCAAATAAATATGAAATATCATAGAAATGACAAAATACACTGGAGGGGGGGCTTTCAGTACCAATTTCTGTAATTAATGAATCTCTCTGTTTTAGGTACCTACACACCCGCCCCCGGCGGGCCGTTCTCCGCTCTCACCCCGAGCATGTGGCCCCAGGACATTTTGGCCAAGTACCATCAAGTGAGGATTCATGTGACTTCATGTGTTGTTTATGTGCAAACCTTCTGAAGTATATGTGACATTAAATAGAGAATGAACAGAGTGTGACTATTTTAGAACGAGAGCAGAAAATAAAATGACAAGCTATGACGCATCTGCATCAGCGTGACAGAATATGAAGACAACCACCTCGGGTGCTTTGTCTTCATGTGACATCTGTTGTGTTAACTGGTGTTTTAAGATGCTTCAGCAGTGTCTTTAACAGTCACCTTTCCTCTACTAATGACATGCGTGTTATTTGTTTGTCTCTACAGAAAGAGCCCTCAGAACAGCCTGAACACCAGTATGATGAGTTTGGCTTCAGAGTGGACTCTGAAGGTAAAGTGTTGTTCACTCACATGGACACTTCTTCTGTCCCACACTAGTACAATTCCTGTATCCTAGTAAAGAAATACAAATGGGAATGTTCATATCTGGTCACAGTGGCTCCATTATGTACACAAACTGAGCTCATGTGATCTCAGTTATGACTGCACTTTTTCTTTTCTTGCCCTTCTAAAAACTTTATCCCACGTGACCTGACGTAGGTTTCTGCATGATGACTCTGCTACACATACAGTATATATACATCCTTATAGTCAGCTTATTAACGTTACATACAGTATATATACATCCTTATAGTCAGCATATTAACGTTACATACAGTATATATACATCCTTATAGTCAGTATATTAACGCTACATACAGTAACTTAGATGGCGGTCGGCGCGCTCCCTGTTTGGCGAAGCAAACAGGAGTACAGTACGGAAGCTCAGCAACGTACTGCTGTGTGGACGCCACATTAGTTTGGATCCGAAAGTCACACAATAACACAAACTAACTAACCGATGGGTGCAGCGGTAGACCAGCAGCTCCTCTGTTCTGCCAGGTAAAATGATTGTTTATATGAATGAAGTCTGGTCTCGTAGCTTTGAAGTCCACGATATAGCGGCTTCAGTTCACCATGGAAAGGGGGGCTGTCTGATGGCGAGGTTAAGCTGTGAAAATATTCTAAATATAGAGTACACTTGAACTGATTTTGTTTTGTTTTTTTAAGTCTGCTGCTCCCGTCCACAGCCGCTTTACCTCACCGCCAGACCGCCCTTTACGACGGGTAACTTAAACCGTTATATCGCTCTATTCAAAGCCACCAGAGTCCATTCACAACCCTTTCATTTATTCCTAAACTTGGCTTCGATTAGCTTACTTTGGTAACCTACCTCACTGCTTTTTGCAACGGCTGAGTGGGAACGGTGTTTCCTGTTGGAAAAACATAACGGAACATAGCGCAGATGAACCAGCCCTTCAGATTTTCCAATATTTAGTTTTCTTTATTCATCTGATTATTGATATATTCCATGTTATTTTTGCTTAATAGTTCACATGCATAGTAAAGGTCAACTGCTAGGAGGACAGTGTATCTCTCCCATTAAGGGAGTTCTATTTTTGCCTTTGTTATTTAACCACTTGTCTCTTATCACTTCCGTCCACTTTCTTTCCATGTCCCTATCATGCTTGGTTACATTACAATCGTACATGATATCATTTTCCCCATACCTCAGTTCAAGAGGTGGATTGGGGTTAATTTATGTTAATATTATGATTATAAAGAAGACAAACTACTAGTCCTCATATATTCCTCTCTTGTCACTCAGACGATGGGAAGCCCAGGTCCTGGCTTGGCTCTGAAGGCTCACCGCAGCGTGAAGACCCCCAGCAGCGATTGCGCTGGCAAGCCCACCTGGAGTTCACCCACAACCACACGGTGGGCGACCTGACCTGGGAGCTCATTGATCCCGTCCTCTCGCGCTCCGAGCGTCTGCGTTCCCTGGTGCTCGGTGGCATACCGCACAGCATGAGGCCACAGGTAAGTGGACTCGCTCAGCACGGGAGAACTGTTTGTGTCATTGATTAGGAGTGGTACACATTGGGCTAAAGTACTGCCCATGGTGGCCAGTCAATTGTTGATGTAAAAAACAAGTGAATAAATATTGTCACTAGAATGCTACAGTTTATAAGTTATGTATCTCCAAAAGTCACAAAACAGCTGCTTTACAGATGTTTTGTCTGTTAGCTATGGATGCGTCTGGCTGGAGCGCTGCAGAAGAAGAGGACCTCTGAGATCTCTTACAGAGAAATCATTAAGAACAGTTCCAACGATGACACCAGCTCAGCTAAACAGGTAAATTCACAAACTACTGTACACAAACACAATCCCACTGCTAGTACTTAGAACATGCCTCAGTAATCGATTAATGGGAACATCTACTTAACCCTCTGAGACCCGGACCGACTTTACTGTCTTTCAGAGGCTCCAGTAGGTTCAGTTTTAGAGCTAGAGTGAAGACACAGATATCAGATGAAATGAGACAAGTAGTAGTTTTTGGTCTCCTGGGCCGGAGTAGATGACGTTACTCACTCTGGAGTTAACCCCCAAAACTTCACTCAGGAAACAAGACACGGGTAACCTCTGTTGGTTTTGGAGCAGCACTTACAAACTGAAACTTCCACTGAACATTCACTGATATTCTCAGAGCTAAACTAACTCTTGTCTTCTGCTCCGCTGCTCGCTCGTTTTGCCGCAGCCCTCTCTCTCTCTTGCTTCACCACTCACTTCCCACAACAGTAGTTTTCCCTCCCAACATCGGTCTCATTCCTGTTTCACAGACGGGCTTCACCAGATATAACTTTGTTTTTTTGTGTTTCTGTGTGGTTTGTGTTGGAGTCTTAGTTGTAGTCTGAGTTGTGGTGGCGGCTGGTCGTTTGTTGGCGTTAGCGGACTCCATTTCTAACCAAACCTTAGCTACGGCTAAGCGTGCATGACGTCACATCTGTTGGGTTTTTCCCAGAAAAACGGGCCCGGGTTCTTCACATTAAAAGCAGTCTACAGGCCGATAGAGGAAACCCAGAAAGTAGCGGAAGGCCTCGTTTTTTAGGTTAAGTTCCAACCTGTTCACACATTAGCAATAAAATACGATTAAAAAACATTTACACATGTAAAACCTTACATACAGTCCCTTTAACAAAGGTGAATGCAAGGTCTTTATTACACTATATGTATTTCTTTTTTTTCTTCTTCACTCTCTCCTGCTGTTTCTCTGTAATCATGGTGTGATTGTTCCTTGTTAACTTCTGTCCCTCAGATAGAGAAGGACCTGTTACGGACTATGCCAACCAATGCGTGTTTCTGCAGTCTGACCAGTGTGGGAGTGCCGAGGCTCAGACGGGTACTGAAAGGCCTGGCCTGGCTCTACCCAGACATCGGGTACTGTCAGGGCACTGGCATGGTGAGAACACGTGTACACATGAACACAGAACCTGCTGTCACCACTAAACGCCTACATTACACCAGCTAGCCCTCTCAACACTCCCAGAAATGCAGTAACACCTTCATCATATTTTCTTCATCATCTTCACTGCTCCTCTTTTCATTGTCTTCCCAACACTTATGTCTTGATCCCCTCCCCCCCCCAGGTGGTTTCCTGTCTACTGCTCTTTCTTGAGGAGGAGGATGTGCTATGGATGATGTGTGCCCTGATCGAAGACCTCCTTCCTCCATCCTACTTCTCCTCCACTCTGCTGGGCGTCCAAACGGACCAGAGGGTTCTCCGCCAGCTCATCGTTCAGTACCTGCCGGCCCTCGACCGTCTTCTGCAGGAGCACGACATAGGTAAGGACGAGTAGGAAAGATGGTGAGAGTGTGGTGCATGGGCATTCAATGAACACTAGATGACCCACCACCTTTCAGCTGTCTGCTGTGCATTAAGAAAATCAGTTGGGGGGTGGAACGACTATAAACTGTGAATAATCGTATACAATATGTAACCCCCTCCTTCTTGTACATCCAGAGTTGTCGCTGATCACACTGCACTGGTTCCTGACATCATTCGCCAGCGTGGTGGACATCCGTCTTCTCCTTAGGATCTGGGACCTGCTTTTCTACCAGGGCTCACTGGTGCTCTTCCAGGTCACTCTGGGCATGCTCAAGATCAAGGTATTTGCACTACATCACTGTATTTCTTGAGACTTGACTCCCTGATAGTTTACTTTACTGGCCAACCTGCTCGACCAGTCCATGGATGTATTAAGAGAACTGGATACAGCGTTGGAGGCGGGGCCTCATTCATTCCTATGAAAGTGTCTCAGTGGTGCATGAAGCCTAAATGGCTCCACTTCCGTCTGGAAAAGTACCCGGATCTTGGGCACGTGGAACATGCGCAGTAGCGTCCACTCGGTCACATGACTCGGTCACGGGGTCCCAACGTCACGCCGTCGTCACGGCTTTTGCTCCAGTCTCAGTCTGGGTCTCACTCACATAAACGGAGGAAGGGAAATAACTCTGGATTCAGCTATTAGTGCGTTTTACAACTTTTAAAACCTTAATGATTTAAATAAGGACTATTAGAGTGTTCGTACTGGTGAGTTTATTTACCTCAAAAAAAATTATCCTCCGAGTTACAGACGTCTCTTTCCCAATGTAAGTCTATGGGGAAAAGTATTTTTGGGCCCAATGGCATCAAGTGACGGACACGGAAGTTGCAGTACCGCCGTTTGACCACTACGAAAGTCGGGATCAATGACCGGCGCTCTTCCTGGGGGCTCGGGCCAGTCTTCCCTCGAAGGCGTCCGTGTTGAAATGAAAGGCGCAGTCGGCACGTAGTTACAAAAATTCAGAGGTGAACGACAGAGCACCGCGACAACCTGCGGAGCCTTCACGCACCACGCGAAAGCTGTTAACCTTCCGATCACTAGACAACCGTCTACCTTCTGAAAAACTAATATAGTTCACAAGCTGCTTCTACTATTGACAATGACAGTTTCTGTTGAGTATTAACCCTTTTGGAAATGTTCTCCCCGACCCCCAGGAGGAGGAGCTGGTGTCATCAGAGAACTCCGCGTCCATTTTTAACACTCTGTCGGACTTGCCGAGCCAGCTGAGAGACGGGCCCGCTGTCCTCGGGGAGGCTATGAGACTAGCGGGGACGCTGTCCCAGGAAACACTGGAAGCCCACCGGCACAAGCACCTAGCCTACATCCTGAACGAACAGGCGCAGCTCAACAACGGAAACAACACAACACTCAACACCAATCTCAACAAGGTCAGTCGTTGTGGAACGGGCCCATTCTTCCTGAGATTTTATTTAAAAAGTAGTAAAAAGAAATCAGTAATTGATGTTCCGTTTGTGTCTGTTCAGGTGGTGAGGAGACAGTCCCTGCGCAGGAAGTCCACCCTGAGCTCCCTGCTCTTTGGGGAGGACGAGGCAGAGGCCCTGAAATCCAAGAACATTAAGCAGACAGAGCTGGTGGCAGCCTTGAGAGAGGCCATAGCTCGCACTGCAGAACACTTCCACTGTCTGGACCCACGTCACTCCAGCACTGTGAGTTCACACGCTGCAGCACAGGAACAGTGTAGTTCATGTCCTAAATGTAATAGCATTCAGTAGAGGTAGCTCTGACCTCTCCCATCTGGTCTCTCCAGGACCTGACCCCTGACTACTCCATGGAGAGCCACCAGAGAGATCACGAAACTTTTCTCGTGGTGTCTCGCAACCGACGGAGACGGGCAAAAGCTTTGCTGGACTTTGAGCGTCATGATGACGATGAACTGGGCTTCAGGAAGAATGACATCATCACTGTGAGTCAGAATTTGCACACAAACCAAACAATGAATGGGCCTCATGCAAGAACCCCACTAGGGATGTGACGATGAGGACAAATTCCCACCGGTTAATAAACTTTTGACAAATGAAAATGTTGTTGCACGAGGCCCGTTGCTTCTTGTTGTTTGCAGCCATGTACCCACGCTGTACATACTGTACATACTGTACATACTGTACATACTGTACCCTCACCTCTGAATCTGTGTTTTCCTTTCTATGTCAGATCATCTCACAGAAGGATGAACACTGTTGGGTTGGAGAGCTAAATGGCCTTAGAGGTGTGTGCTTTTCTTATGTATCCACACCAGCTGTTACCATTTGCATAATAGATTTTTCTATAATCTGTCTTCCAGCTCGTTTGACGTATATTTTCTGTGGCTCTCTGTAACAGGTTGGTTTCCAGCAAAGTTTGTAGAGATCCTAGATGAAAGAAGCAAAGAGGTATGGAAGCAGTTTCCTCACATTCCTCCTCCAGT
>CAKAKR010064504.1:10746-34176 GCA_916700685.1 Adelosebastes latens | reverse complement strand
AAATCCTAGGTGTAGCTGTTGTTTCCCTCCTGACCTCCAGGTGGAGACTTTCTTTTCGACTTTACACTGAAAAACCAGACCGGAAGTACTTGGAACCGGAAGTGTGGTTGTCTTGTTGTGATCTACATCCATGAGGGCTGGTGGCGGGAAAGTTGTTGCGTTAGCTGACGAGCATATTTGTGCCGTTTTGAGGCTGCAGAGCTGCAGGTGAACCCGCACACACTCAGGTAAACACTTTAATAATGTTTCTTTGATTAAACTTCCAGTTCCTTTGTGTTTTAGTCCAGTTTGAGAGTTTCTCAGTTTTTAGAATCATCCTCAACATTTTGCAAAACAGGAAGTGCGTTTCTCCAAGCAGAAATGTTTATCTGAACTGTACAACAAACACCTGATAAAGAAAGGAGAATCCATCATTTCCGACAGTACCCACCCCCAGGGCTGCACGATTATGGCCAAAATGTTAGTTATAATTATTTCGATCAATATTGAGATCACGATTATTTATCACGATTATTCCTAGATTTTAGGGACAAAAATATTTTTTATCGCAAATTCCCATTTAAATTAACAGTGCTGCTTTCACTTCCCTGTCATGCTTCATTCCAACCGTCTAAAACTCTATATGTTATTATGGAAATCTAGTAGTCGATACAAATACCGGTGAATTTCCACGATTCTGGATACCCAATTCGATACCAAGGTTAAAAAAAAAAAAAAAAAGACTTCATTCCTCAGGTATAGCTCAATGACTGTAAGAAAACAGCAGAGGCTGTACATGCACTCACACACACACACTCTCTATATACAGCATATCCTCAGATTGCAAGCAGTAGTTTAGCTATACTTATATCTGTAATAACTATATGTGTTTTAAAATGAATGTCTGTGGTGATCAATCAAATGTCTACAGAGAGACACAGCCCTGCAGCTGGTTGTCACAGGTGGTAGTGCATTAGTCAAACTGGAACATTTTGGGTTATGTTCCACAGACATGCTCTAAATGTTATTGATGGTTCTAGATAGGTCGCTCCACCATGGCATCTCACTGAGTCTCTCTCTCTCTCTCTATGTCTGTTGCTATAGAAACGGAAAGTGAGAAAGGGACTGATTCATCAGAGAGATCACACTGGAGAGAAACTACACAGCTGTGACCAATGTGAGAAAACGTTCGCGTTTCAGAGAGCCCTCAAAGTCGACCAACACAGTCACACAAGAGAGAAACCCTACAGCTGTAATGAATGTGGGGCATCTTTCACTCAATCAGGTGCCCTAACACACATCAACGCCTTCACACTGGAGAGAAACCCTACAGCTGTGATGAATGTGGAACAGCGTTCACTGTATCATCTTACCTGAAAAAGCATCAACGCATTCACACTGGAGAGAAACCCTACAGCTGTGATGAATGTGGGGCAGTGTTCGCTACATCAGATGACCTGAAACAGCATCAACGCATTCACACTGGAGAGAAACCTTACTGGTGTGACCAATGTGGGAAAACCTTTTCTGGGGATAGTTTCCTGAAAGACCACCAACGCATTCACACAGGAGAGAAACCCTACAGCTGTGATGAATGTGGGGCAGTGTTCGCTACATCATCTTACCTGAAAAAGCATCAATGCCGTCACACTGGAGAGAAACCCTACAGTTGTGATGAATGTGGGGCAGTGTTCGCTACATCATCTTACCTGAAAAAGCATAAACGCATTCACACTGGAGAGAAACCTTACTAGTGTGACCAATGTGGGAAACTTTTTCTCTGCATAGTTTACTGAAATCCCACCAACGCATTCACACTGGAGGGAAACCATACTCGTGTGACCAATGTAGTAAAACTTTTTCTACTAGTACTCCTCTTAAATCCCACCAACGCATTCACAGTGGAGAGAAACCTTACTGGTGTGACCAATGTGGGAAAACCTTTTCTGCTGTGACCAATGTGGTGAAACTTTTTCTCAGTCTAATTACCTTAAAGTCCACCAACGCATTCACACTATGGATGGGTCATGATTTTAGATTTTTCGAATAGTTGTTAAATTATAAAAAATCAAATAGTTTATGCAACTATTCATCCCAGCAGGGGTGTGTGTGTGTATGTGTGTGTGTGTGTGTGCGCGCCCCTCGTAGTTCCAACAGGTAGATCAGCTGTTCGAGATGGTGGACATGAACCTTCTGCGCTACGTGCACACAGGCCTGCACGCTGCTAAAACACAGGACTTCTTTGTCTTCCACTTGTTGGATGGAAAAAATCGATCACCCCCGCAGCACTACCACATCTCTGTCAAAGATCTAGAAAAAGGTACTGGAATTCACTCTGAAATTCTACATTAGACATAGGTTGGGATCAAATAGTCTACTTGTGATATGCTTGTCAGGCCACATCATGTTTTCCTGCCCTCTGCCCAGGGATTCCAGTCTTAAGGACAAGTGGATAAAAAAGGTTTTGCCAGGAACATTTTTTTTTTATTTTTAATAATGATACTTTTTTGCATTTGTGGATACAGGTGAAAAAGTTTTTGTTGTTGCCAGGTCATTTTTGTAGGTGTTTGTTGTTGTAGTACTCATTTTGACCACAAGAGGCTGTAGTGCACCACTACCCTGTGTTCTAAAGAGGACTAAAAACATTCATGTTTTTCATAACTTGCCAACACACAATATATGTACCTTGTGTTTAGAGTGAAATTAAAACTCACCTGGATTAAAACATGAATGCTGTTAGTCCCATTTAGAACACTAGTGCAGTGCCGTCCGGAAAGGCTTATATGGATAGATTCATCTGGACCCACAAAATCCAGGGAAAAAGAATTTTGTTTCTTAGGCTTAGGGTTCAAAAGTTACAGTGTTACAATGTAAAGTTCATTGTTATAGCGCCACCATCTGGCCAAATTGCAATACATTGTACACTGCACTCCCCTTAAGTCCTCAGCAATACACCCGCCACGTGTGAAGTAGATCGGATGAACGGTTCTTGAGATATAAGAATGATACAGAAGGACAGGCAGACAGATATTCTTTGCTTAATATTTAGATCAGATCTAGAAAAGGGATCACCAGAATTTTTTTTTCTCACTTGCCTCTCAAGGCTTCTGTAGTTGTATATGTAAAGCTCACGAGATTTTTTTTTAATGTACAGTATTTAGTCTATTTTCCTTATTTCAGACAGAACCAAGGTTGGATTACCAACAGGGCGCTTTGACCACCAGCCCCAGATTCACTGTGTCTCAGTGGTTTATGATAATTTAGTAAATCTGTTTGTTGATATTGTTAATAATTTCCTACCCAGGCCCTGCAACATTACCTAAGGCACCCTGTGTCCAAATCTAATGTTAAGGCTTTTATTATTTAGATTTATGTTGTGTTTACATCGTCCATATCCCTAAATTAATTTGTGTTTAATCAGATTACCACAACCTAATTGACACACAGCAGAGGAGTACTGCTTGGTTTCCGTGGCTACAGGTTAAATTAGTGAAAATATCATGTGTATTCCGCTGTGTGTCTTGATGGGAGTTTGGGGGTAAAAGGGAGCATACACAATGCTCAGACAGTGGTGGAGTTGTGGGGAGGGTCGGGGGGGAGCTTTGGAGGCCCAACAGTACATTTTTGCCGGAGGAACCCATAAAATATAATCCGGCCGTGGACTGAACATCTGCTTCCACTTTGTTAAATTGCTCATTCACAAGTCACAACTTTGTTTCAACATGTTTCTATGAAGATTAGAATAATGCTTCGTTTCTTCAAACCTCATGATTTCTATTCATAGACATGTTTATTTGGCACTGTAAACAGAAAAAAGATTAAAATAAATTTCAAGATGAAATCATAGTCGATTTTTTGTTAACTCAAATGGAATATTTTGTACAATCACTTCATTTATTTTTTCACTCATAGTATGTGTTGAATTCCATTTAAAAATTAATAATTTGTATAAATTATTATTACAGTATTTGCAAGAAGAATCAAATCAGTGTTTGTGGGAACTCCTACAGACTTTAATCTGTGATGTGTCCTAATCATATGTGAATGTCCAAAATGAGCTCATATTATAGAGGAAATGTTATCAGTCCAATAATATTATCTCTGATCAGCAATCCACTACAGTAAAACAATATTTAATGTTGATATTTCTTCACTGCTGATAACCCCGGTGTTGTTTTTGTCCCACTTTTGAGACTTCAACACTATCCATGGTATTAATATGTGGTCCAGTGGTTCCTGAACCACAAGGTTCAGCAGCAATGTGATTATCCCCATCATGTGATCTACAGCCGGGTATGAAAGAGGGCCTTTTATCGGAGCTGGAAGCAGTTTCTCAGAGGTTCGCATGCAGATACACCAGATGCTCCTCAGCTCGGTAAGTCCAGCTAACACTATCTATGCTGCATCTAGATCCATGTGTTTGATTCTAGTGTTTCACAAAGTAGCAGGACAACCTGGAATATTTGTGCAGTTTGAGATGACATGTTGTTATGGTTGGTTACTACTGTAAATGATAAAACATATTCTCTGCAAAGCCTGTGATGGTAGCATTTAGAACACCAATTAGTCAGGATGAAAGTTCACCAGTGTTTAATGTAACTGATAACATGTAAAGTGCATTAGCAGCTGCTATGAAAAAGACTGATAATTCAATACAAAGAGCAGACCTATTATGAATAATCTTAACCTTAATATTAGTCTCTTTCATCATTTTATCCATAATATAATCCATAATAGAAGAAAGAGGGCTTTCAGGTGACTGTAAAGACCTCATTACTGTCTGCTGATTTTACTGAGATGTTTTTTTTTCCTTTCATTTTTTTATATATCTGAGCATTTTTGTGTTAAGATGATGTCACTATGTCCACTAGCTAACCAACACACTACTGTCTCTGAGAAATATGATTTGTACTGTAGTTCCAGGTTATCATTAAATGGACCAGTTGACAGTTTTTAATCCACAGTTTCTATCAGTGTTTTGTTTTGTTCTCAACTTTAAAATGAGAGTTCATCATTTTAGAAAATGAGCTTATTCACTTTCTTTCAGAGAGAATATTCATGGATCATCCTACCTCAGGCCAACCCAGCCACACCTCAAGCTTTCAGTGGCTTTCTTTTGCTTACCAGGGCCTGACAGAAATCCCCTATGAAACCATTCTAACACAGACAGACTCACTGGAGGTGCTGGACCTGAGTTACAATCTGCTGGATGAGTATCCTTTTTCTTAATAACCAGAAGCTTAAAGACCAAAAATACTACACAGTGTTCCAGTGTTTGTTTCTTCCTGCTTTCCACGGCCTGACCAACATAATTACTGCATAAGTTAGACACAGATATGCCTTTTACAGCAGCACGTAGTCGAATCGGGTGGCTAAAGACACTTTCCATGTAGGAAGAAACTGACAGGGCCAGTGTTTGTGGAAGAAAAGTGTGAATGTTGAGTTTGGTGTGTTGTCCTTCATTGAGTCTTTATTGGAACCCGGCTCTGTTGGATCAGCTGGAGAAGCTCAGCACTCTGATCCTGGACTGCAACAACTACACGTCTCACATCAAGTTCCCCTACATGCCGAGCGTCACCACCGTGTGCATCAACAAGAACAAGATCAACAACCTGCCTGTGTTTGTGGAAGAAATCAGGCGAAAGTTCCCCAACATAAAGTGAGCCTGGGATTGTGTTATTATTATTATTATAATAGTGCATATATAACCATGATTTAATTTAATGCTTCTATATTGCGTTCTAATATAGGATCCTCAGTATGATGAACAACGAGGCAGCACCTAGCTATTTCAATGGAGGAAGTCTGACCCAGTATGAAGACTACAGGTGAGCATCCAGGTCTTTTTTTTACTACCTGCTCAATGCACGGATGTGGTCTCTGACTATAGAACCAAAATCAAGAATCTCTCTATGCTGTACACATTGTATGTTCTTTGTTTATGGAAAATAATCTTACAGGTTGTCACTTGACTTTGAAGTCTCTTGGCAATAACTACGCCTATAAACAGGGCCATGGCGGCAATATTTATGTGAATTTGACGGTTTTAGCAACCTGGAGGGACTTTAGGAACCTACACATGGTGTGTATTTTATAGGCTGATTTTAGTATTTTTTAACTCAATATATTGACAATTTGAAGTTGAAGTATTTTGAAGTATATACTTAATATTTGAAGTAAATGTAATGAACAGACTAAAAACCCAAGAAGTATTTTTCGTTGTTATTTCAGGAGTGGGGGTAGTATATTGTTTGGACTTGGTCTCTGACTTTAGCATGACTTTAGCATTTCTGAAATCCTATGGCCCTGCTAATAAGCAACCTGATCCTACATTAGGGTTCTAAGCTATGAAAATACAGATGTTTTATTTAAAATGTCCAACATCCACCAAACCCAGACCACTGGTGCAGCAAGTATGGCCTGTCAAAGTTCAAATTTTACTTGTACTATGTTGCCCCCATCTGGTTGATCAGTGCAAAAACCTGGTGCCAAAATGTGTTGTGAAAATGAGACTAGTAGTGAAAAGAGGTCTAATCAATAGCAATGTATTCATGGACAATCAGTCTGCTATTTCATTTATAGTTTAAGGAAGCAACACTGTTACACTTCAACACAACGCTGTTACAGTAAATTAATAAATAACATCATTCCGTACAATAAATTTACAACACCAACAGAATCAGGAATCAGAAATACCTTATTGATCCACAGGGGGCGTTACAGTTGCTCTTGTATTTCCTTATAGGAGTATGAAACATAAATTATGTACATAATGCTACAATATATAAAGAAATATAAGTAAGTATTACAATTGAAAATGAGAATATAACAAATATGAAATATGTACAAATATTTGCGTTTGAATGTGCAATATATAACAAATAACCACAGTGCTAATAAGTAAAAATAAAATGCTGAGAAGTGGGATCTATTAAATGTGTTAAATATAAATGCCAGAATGGTTAAAATAAGAAATTAATAAGAATATTTCTTGAAATGTACAGTACAGTATATAGAATACAGAATATTGTAAAACAAAACAATAAAAAGTCCCCCAATTCTCAATGTTAACAGTTCAGTTCAAGGTCATTAGCATTATCCACTTGGCGGACAGGCGACTCAGTGTGATAATCATTTGACAATGTATAGTGTCCATTTTTATTCCAAGTAAACAACCTAATGGACATGGTTTGATGTGTACATTAACAATACAGGAAAACTTTTCAAATACATCAGCCCTCAGTCTCTGTACCAGTAGACAATGACTCAACAGGTGCTTCAGTGTAACTTGAAATCCAGCCTCTCAGATTTTGTTGAGTATTTCTTGATTGTCTTTGCCTCCTCAGACAGTATGTCATCAGTCAGATCCCCGGCCTGGAGATTCTGGATGACACTGAGGTCCTGGAGAAGGAGAGAGTCCAGGCTAGAAAGACCTACCGGCTGCAGCAGAGCAGTCACAGCAGCAGGAAGTGGAGGGAGGACTCGTCAAGGAGACACACACACATGCAGAAGAAGACAAATGCTGTCATCAGCCAATAGGATCTACTACGTTATTAAACCCTTCCCTTAAAACCACACCTTTAATGTTACTCTGTCAACATTATGATACACTTTCTGTATCTGCTTGTTTCAACATATGTTTGAAGCTACAGGATGTTTACACTTACTGTGTTCCACTGTTATTACTATAGCTGCACTATCAAATTAAAAAATGGAAATATTCTACATGTGTCTCGTGCATCATTTTCTACACCTTAACCAACATTCAGCCTGGTATACTTGACAGCTTTGGAAAGTGATGTTGTCTACAGTTAAACATAAATTCTGTGGGTTTGAACAGTGCTTGGTCTTCAAAGTAAAAGTTGCAACAGGCAAGATTTTATATGTCTGTCAAATTATTCAGATGTTTTTTTGTTTGTAGACAAACAATCCTTGATAATGTTGGATCAGTCTATGTGTAGTTTTCAGCCCATTCACCAAAACGCCAAAATAAAAAATGAATAAATAAATAAATGACGATAAAATAATAAGTATCTAATTAAATGTAGCAAAAATAATATTAGCCATTAATTAATTGATAAAATGTGACATAAATTGATATTTCTGTTTTATCTATTTATTTATTGATTGATTGATTGATTCATTTATTTTTTTATTTATTCATTTATTTTTTTATTAATTCCCTGAAAGAAATGTATAAAGAAAAGAATACAGAAATACATTTTATAAAGTTTGGGGAAATAAATAAGGGGTGAAATGCAATGGGAAAATCGTGTATAAATAAATAAATACATTTAAAAATTAATGCTAAAATAAATACATAAAAGGGAAAATTAAGCAGAAGTGTAAATAAATATGGGAATCAATACAAAGACAAATAAATAAAGAAACAAATTAAAACAGAAATATCAATTTATGTCACATTATATTAATGTAATTAAATGGCTACATATATTTTCAATATTATTTTTGCTATATTTAATGACATTTATTTATTTATCGAGTCATTTATTTATTTATTAATTTATTTGTAATTTTGGCTCAGTGTCCCTGGGTTGGATTCTGAGGAGGAATGGAGCTGCAGCTGCATGCATTGCAAGTGTCGTCTTTGCTGCTACCACTAGAGAGAGCAAAAGTCCAACAGAAAGCACCGGTGGGTGCTATGTTTTCTTGGATTCAACAATTCCTGCTAATGTATAGCATACTGTATACATCCATGATGTACAGGCACAAACAAGGCTCAATTTTGAGTTTGTGAAATAATGTTCATACATATTTAGAGTAATGGAGTAACTTACTAGTAGAGTAATAATTCATTATTATTAGAGCAGGTTGTAGCTTGAAATAGAGGTTAGCAATCATGACACAATTAACATAATTAGTAGACTATCATCTCCTGAGAGCAGCAACCAGCATCCCTCTCCTTGCTACTGCCACCAACCGTGGTGGATCGTCCACAGTGTTTATAGTGAAAACAATGGAGGCGGCGGCAGCCACTGTTTGCTGTCTTAAAGCCTTTAATCCACCATCTTAGTTTACATTTCCACAAAGTTGGAGGACTCGCGAAAGACAGAATAAATAAGAAATGGTAAAAATTGAAGCAGCAGAGGCCAAGATATCCAGACTTTTAGTGTTGTTTGTTTCGCACAAATGTAGATCAGCACTTTCAGTTCTTCAATACGTAACATTCAGTTTCACATTATCAGCATTTTGGTCAGTTAGCCACATGTTGTCTCTCCCACCATGTCAGAGGCTGTGGATCATGTGAACAGATGGCTAAGGTGTTTCCACCAACAGGCACTGCAGGTCAAGTGTATTCACTTCATTTTCCCTGCAGAATGGAGCTACTCTAATGTGGCTGCTCGGCTCAGCACCGCCGAAAGCTTCTGTTTACTGTGGTACAGAGCAGTTTCTTAAACCTCTTGCAGGCCTCTCCAAACTGTTGGCAAGCTTTCACTACGGCTTAACTGGTTACTTTGCTGTGGAGTAGCCAGATGGCATTCATGTATCACCTGGCAACCTGGCATTAAGGTGGGCCTGATGAAAGAGTCAGTTAACTGGACTGCATTACCCACAAATGGGCTGTATGTTAATATCAGCAAAAACATGTCTTTTTGGTCTAGCAAAGTGTTACTTATTGGAGTTTAACACTTGGCTGCTAAAAGTTAAACTTTTCCCAAGTTTTGTTTGGCCGCAATTCGCCGCAGAATCAAAAGGCTGCAGCTCGCTGAGCTTGGAAGCAGCCGCCACAGCTTTTCATTGACATTGCATTGTAGCTTGCTGCAGGCCACACTTCAACACTGCTCTGGTGTGAATTTGGCGTAAGTTTATGGGAAAAAATATTTTTGGGCCCAATGGCATCACGTGACTGACACAGAAGATGTAGTACCACCGTTTGGCCACTATGAAAATTTACTTCAATGCCCGGCGCACTTCCTGGGGGCTTGGGGGCCCGCGCCTTTTGTAGATATAAACGGCTCATCCCAAGGTAACAAAAACACACCTATTGTTATAATCAGGTGATTATACACCAAAGAAAACATACTTATTAATATTATATTCCATTTCTGCCAATAGATCCTTCTAATTGTTACACACTAGTCCTTTAATTTTACAATAGTTGACGTGATGCTAAATATAACCCATGACTTTATACAGAAGTAGTGCAGGTAGGGTTCTGTGTTCTTACTTAACAGATGTGGGAGATAACAGATTTACATTACCAGTATTTTAACTTTAACTTCAGTGTTAAAGTTGACTGCTTGAAGATATAAACTTTGTAGAACCACGTGTTCAACAGCAGTCAGGTAACACAGGCCAAATGAGAGACAAAAGTCTGTCTTTCTTGTGAAATCTTGGCTCATTGTTCCACACACTGTTTCCCTCCTGTTGACACATGCTGACTTCTTACCTCTTTTCTCCTATGTACTTTGCAACGCCTCTGTTTTCATATCTCCTCTCTACTCGTTTTTTTTTATCTTATCTGAGTTCCTTCCTGCTGTGGTACTGGGTGTTCTTTCTTTGCCCTCGCTTCCTCTGTCTCTAAAGGCCTGTCTGTATCTCTCTGCAGCACCCGGTGTAAGGCAGTCTATTACTGTGAAAGGTGTTTCCTAATAGATGCCAAGCATGAGCACTGGTGTGCCAAACTGACCAGTTACATGGAGCATGAGGCCCAGCTGGCAGACCTGCTGTTCAGCTATGCAGCAGGTAGAGGCAGAACAAAATCTTCACTCTATCTTGTATCTTGTATACTGGCAATTCCATCATTATAATATGCAATTAGAAGTTACAGTTACAGAATTCAACACTATTATCTGCAGTTTTCATGTAGTAGATTCATATGGCAGGTTATACTGTATGTGTCTGTGTGCTAAAAATACAAGTCAACAATATTAACAACCCTTGTGTTGAATGCAAATGTTAACATTTGCATGTCAGAGCTGTTGATGACTTTAATAGTTAGATTTCATTGTTTGCATGTTAACATTTGCATTTAGCTCCAAGCACCGACGTGTAGTACAGTACAGCCTCACAGAGCTGCTTAGTCTTGTTAACATAGATGAATGTGTGTCTGTCTGAAAAACTTTTACTGTAAACTGAAACAAACAGACACACAGGCTGTATTCAGAACTAGATACTATACTAGTAGTAGCTACATACTGATTTGGCCAAAATGTAGCATGTGGCATGCAGTAACATATACACACAAAAGCAAAATCTGTTATATAATAAATAATAATAATACTAAATAATCCAACTATCCTTTTAATGAAAACAACCTGGAAATGGTTCTGTGAATGTACGTTTTAAAAATGACAAGTGTTGACAATGTCTCAGCCTCACATGCACTGAATACCGTGTGGAGAAAAACTGTGGACAATTAATTACAAATCTATCCCGCAGGACTACATCTGTCCTCTGTCAGAATAGCAGTGTGATCGTCACTGACCCCAGCTTGATGCCACATCAGAAAGCTGACAAGAGGAGCATCAGAGTTCAACCTTAGCACAGAACCTACTGTACCACATGCTGCAAGAGCCTGAGCCTGACCTGGTCATCGGTGAGTGTTTGTGTATTTGTGTCGACTTTCAAAGGACATAATGTGTACAGTATTAGATGCTTGTTTGTTGTGTGAAGTGTATTGTCTGCTTTTGAATGGAGGGAAGGAAGTCAGTTTCCTTCCCTTCAACAGACCTTCTTTGTCTGTGAACAAGTGTTTTATGAGTGAGCGGCAGTCATGGCAATTTATTTTGGCATATGTCCACAGACTGTTGTTCTCCTCCATGTTGTCCTCCATTGCGCTCTGCTAGCAACGCGGATTTTGTCCAGCTCTTCCGTCACTCTGGATTTGATGTTCTCATTTATGGCCATCGCGTTCTTGGTGTTTGGCCATCACCGTGTCACATCTTTTTTCAAACTAGAAGTGACACGAGAGAGTCGTCGCTTATGGCCATCGCGTTTTTGGTTTTGGTCATCGCCCCCTGATGGCCAATAAAAAGAATGCAAGTTTAAGGCACTTCCTCATCGGCTTCACTTTTCAGACCCCTGGAGGTTACCGCTTGAAAATGTGCTCCAAAGCCTGGTGCTCTTCCTGGGGGCCTTGTGACTCAGCTGAACAGTTCCTATTAACGTGGGCATGTTATTGCATGTTATTGCAGCTCTGCAGTTATCAGTCCACCAATGCTCTCAGTTATAAAAAGTTTGGATTCATCTCTATTTATCATTCTTGTTACTTAGTTAGATTTGAATTGTGTAACTCTGTACCGCTCTTTATTTGCTTCACATGTATTCCAATGACTTTATCTTCCACCTCATGCAGGCCTATAGCCTATAAGCCTTTAGCAAATGTCAAGCACCCGGTAGCAGCCATTAACTCCAGTGTGCAGCCTGATGAGCACACACCATCCTCCCTGGAGCCGCCACACCTGAGCAGCACCGCAGACACGAACAGGTAAATATGGACGGAAAGAAAAATGTGCTACTATCATTATATATTTAAAAAGTAAGAAGTTATAACTGGGGGACATGAATATGTAAAAGCAGTATTTTCCACTCTGCAAAACATGACCAGTCAAGTGACTGACGTGCTGCATTTTTGTTGCAGCTGTGTCAAATCTTTGTCTTGTTTACACATGCAGACTTAACACATGACTGTGGCTCTTCAAAGAGAGGCCAGGCTTTTCACAGTCGGGTTAGTCAGGCAACGTGCTGAAGGCAGAACCGGCACTAAAGAGTGTACAGAGAAACCAGGAGTCTTAACGGGACACAAAGATGCTCAAAGAGGCTCCTATAGAAAGCTTTTCATGGTTTCTGAGAGAATATCATGGCAAAATAGCAAAATAAAAAATAGTTTGAATCATAAATTCCTTTCATAAAATTGATCCCAGTTGGACTAGAATGTAATCAAGATGTTTACAACGTTCTACTGAGTTTAGTCTTTCAGTTCAGATGTGTCCTGTGCCAAATCTACCCAGCCATTTATGTCTATTTCATCATAATAACTACAGGCGTGGCTCCACATCCATTAAATCCTCCGTTCATGTCAATCGCTAATTAAAAAGGCATGTTGCCGTTCTCTCCCAGTCTGCCGAGCACTAAAATGTGGCCTGCTTTTTTATTCTTCAGGGGGAATTTGGAAAGTGGCCACTCCACCCCCACCACCTCAACCCCCTTCTGCCAGAATTGCTGGTTCAAAGACTTCCTGACATCTGGCCGCAGCAGTCATTGCCGGAGGGTGAATGGGAAGACGGATGAGCAGGGTTACTGCCTGTGGTCCCGGCTGACTGATGGACATGATAGAGGCAGCTGCGTAGCTGTGGGTCGGCCTAGGTGGGCCTGGGTCCACCCACTTGGCACTCAGGTCCACCCAATCAGAAGGCTTCTTTTTTTTTTGCTGGATCATCCAGTGAATAGCAGTCAGCGCTGTTTCAATTATCTGACTACGACCATAAAGTGGTAGTGCATTTCACAGCAGCCCCTCCTCTTTCACTCAGCGTACAGCCGCTGTCTCTCGGCCTCGTGATTGCTCGTAGTGTCGAAAACACAAACAGAAAGCCTAGAATTTTACTTTATCCATTTCAATCTGTGTTTATTATCTATGTCAACCAGTTACATAAAAGTTACTACGAGTATACATTTGGCTGAATGTCACCAGATAACTGTCTCTTGTTAAACGGAAACACCTGTACATTGAGGAACAGAAGTCTGAGGAGCAGGAGGAAGAAGTTCAGCCATCATTCTCAACCGTATATTGAAATGTGTTTGTGTTTTGTGTGAGAGTGAGTGTCTTTGTCTGGTGAGGATCTTTGTTTCCCATCTAGGTGCTCTATCTCTGATTGGCTGGAGGTGTGGGATGGCTGCTGATTGGTCCAACAATCATCTCTGCAGTTTAAAAATGCTGAGGTGCCCAGCAGTCTGACAGCAGCCATGTTCTGTCCTCAGCCTCCAAACATTTGTGTTAAAGCTGTGATCTACAGTTGAATTATAGCCTTAGTGCCCTAGTTGGCTTATAATTGTGTAACTTGTTGTAGGTTTTCTTTGTTGCTAAAGATAACACGTCAGTGGTAGGTGTGAACTGCCCTCGTCACCCTACCCAAAACAAGGCCTACTGAGACTCTTTTCAACTGTCAGTTGGATAAAAACTGGCATCAGGGCATCACATCAGAGTGAACTCTTTGTCCCTGCTCACCTTTGAAAGGGACTATGAAGTCATTTCAGTGTTCAACACCAAGAAGCCCCGTCGTCTCCTGCTGGAATCATCAAAAGTAAGATCATTTACAGTTATGGACTAATGGCCTATTTCATTATTATTGTTTATTGGGTATAGTTTATGTTCGGTGTACATACTGGATTTCATGCTGATGTTGCTGCCAGCTGTGTGTATGAATATGTGGCCGCCGTGCCAGGCTATATTAAATTGTATTTTTTTTAACGTTAATGCAGGTGATCTATCCATACGCTTGATTAAACTGCGTGTGTGAATATGTGGCCGCCGTGCCAGGCTATGCTATGCTATGCTGTTTATGTTTGCCTTGTTGGATCAGAATCAGCTTGATTGTCCAGGTATGAGTAGACTACACACATCTGGCTACCAGGAATTTGACTATGGTTATTTTGCTCTCATTGTACGACGGAAATAGAAATGCAGCTAAAAACAAGGTCAACAAATCTGAACAAGAAGAAAGAAGATAAATATACATGTCAGGTGCCTGTAACATTACCTCTGATGATGATGATAATGATGTATAAGGCTTGTAGGATTAAACTGTGGTGCATGGCCTATTTTGGTTAACATATGCCTTTCAGAATCTTAGAAGTAGATGTTTGGTCTTGGACGGGACAGGCCCACGTGATTTTCTCTGTGCCCACCCACACTGTGATTTCTGCCTACGCCACTGATGTAGACTTTATATGCATCATGTATTTTATGGCAGAGTCCAGTTTCTGCCAAGAGCCGATTTCTCATTCTTTCAAGTTCTTCAGTGTCTATGAATCAGAAGTTGTCTTAACTTTAAATCCTGCCATATCAGTCTCACATAGCCAGACCTTTCTCCACAGTGCTGTGTCAGCGCTTAAAAAAAGTACTACCATGTTGGCTGAGAATCACCATAGCCTATTGAAACTCAGTAGTATTGAAACTCTGATTCTAAACCTGGTTGGAGTCATTTCATTTTTACACATTTTTAAAGAGACACGTGTAACATCTCAAATTGCACCAATCAGAAACGAGACAGAACCATGAAACTCATTAAGCACATGGTCTGTGAATATTGGTGCCTTCAAATGGGGTCGTGTTTACCGTGTTTACCGTGTTTACCGTGTTTACCGCGTTTACGATTTTGGCCCATATAAACGAACACCCCCCATGGTGTATTCACGACCTCGGAAGTGGAAAGTTTCTGAAATTTCCGAGTTCATGACTTGTGACGTGTTTTTTCATGTTGACAGAAATGGCGGAAGTTATGGAAGTTATTTTTTCGGTGCATAATAAGTTAATATATTGTAATTTTAGCCGTATATTGTTTTTCTTTGTAATTTTATGAGGAAAATGTTGATACTCCCAACGGCCTCATCTTTCTCCTCTGTCATTATACCTTTTGCATTTACTGCATTATGTTATCCGCTTGCTAGCTCGCTAAATTGTTAGCCTCTGTGGCTTCTAGACGCCAACAGTAACGTTAATACTGCCGTTGCTTAGCAGCGGCGTTCTCACGACTTAACCACTTGAACGCCAAACATATTGTGTACACGACTTCCCGTGTTGCAAACATGAGCTCACCAGTTTCATTTGAAGGCACCAAATGTCTGCCAACGGACAAACTGATGTCTCATACTTGTCAAAGTTTTTCTGACAAGACGTTTTTTTGAGGTATGAAAGTAGTTAATTGTTCAATTGATATTAAATAGTTTTAACTACATCTTTATTCTTGGTAGTCAATTGTGATCCTTGGTATTCAATATGAAGGTATTACTTGTATTGTTTCAATTGCCCCCATAACGCTGTTACAATCATCCTTGCACGTGGGGGCAGATGTAACATTTGACTTATAGTGTTTCAATCAATACTGTGACTCTAACATTGTTGATGACTGTTAAGTTATCTACATAACAATTGTATCCAAATAGCTCAGGAGGTTTATGAGTGATGTCATCAAAACCAACAATGTTACAGTTGCCCCCGGTCTCCCCTACTGTCTGTCCAGTGTTAAGACACTTTGTAAAGGTTGAGATATTCAGAAGCACACAAAGGAGGTGGAGGAGCTCTAACTGGATTACTCAACAGGGACAGACTGTGCATTTTAATCAGATAACGGGAACACCGAGAGAGAAAAAGGCAGAAAAACCAGAGCTGTGAAGTAGTTGGGTACTCTCCTTTGAAGTGCCTGGAGGCACACAGTTAGTCAGAACCAGACCGGAAACTAAATACATTTGCCTTCAAAATAAAAGAGTCAGGTTTTTCTGTCTTTATGTTCAAATACAAATGTTGTGTATTTGCCAAACCATAATCAAGCACAGTATTCCCAAAGCATATTTTATTTATTTTATTTAACCAGGTAATACTCATTGAGATTAAGAATCTCTTTTGCAAGAGAGACCTGGCCAAGACAGCAGCATTTAAAAATACATTAAACACTAAACATACGTTTCTTACTGGTGATTTTATTTTTTGTTTTTAGAAATAAAAAATGAAAATCAACCCGTTTTTTAAGTTTAGTTCATCTCTTTTGACCCTGATTTAGAAAAAAACCTTGGGTTTCAATTTTAATTTTTGTATTTTAAAATGAAAATCAAATAACCATTATTTTATTTTGTATTTTAATTTACTTTTGTGAAAGGAAAATCAAATGACCAAAAGATACACTGACCATGTAGGCCTATATTTTTCTTCATTTTTTAATAATTTGTTTCTAAAATTTGTTTTTTAATTTGTCATGTGTTGTTCATTTTAGCACATGTAGTAATTACAGTGTGTGTTTTTGTTACATCCTGATTTATTACATTTGTATCCTGAATGTACATTCTGCTTGGGCCATACTGTAGGGAATCATAGGTCATGACAGTAAAGCACATTTGAATTAATATATAATATATATAATATAATATATAATAATTGGTGATGGGTTGAAGCGGAGCACAAATATAAATCACTTTAAAAAGCTATACAAAAAATATATTTTTGGGAGGTATATGGTTGAGGAAGAGTTGTGATAAGGGTTGCGTTAAGGGTTGGTTTGTATCTACTTTTTAACTCCGGATGGATATGTGGGTTGTAAATAAACCTGGGATGCTGTTCATATATTTAATTTGGGATAGTTTATATATTATAAAATATAGTATCATTCTATGATATATGAGTTAATAGAGGAGAAGTGAGAAAGGGGTAGGGAAATATAAGTTTTACTTCTACCTACTCCTTTTCGGACACTATTACTCTTGTTTTGTTTGTTATTATTTTGTATCTGTTTTTATTTATTTTTATGTTCGAAATAAAGTCTTTCATTCAAAAAATAAGACCTAAAGTTCTCGTAAAAAATGACAGAGATATCAATCACATCCATTTAGCTAATATGATACTGGAAAACTAGCAACATGACCTCTAAAATGTATTACATCACAACCTCTGAGTTTTATTTTGAAACTCCCAACCGGAACCTCCGGTATAATGGCCCATGTGTGTAACTTGATGCTGGTACCTGTCAAACCGTCTCTCCTCTGCTGTTTCGCAGAAATGCCGGTTAGCTTCAGCCTCTCAGGGCTTCAAGACTCTCTGCAGTTTCCTCCTGTTCTTCCACCAGAGACATCATCAGACTGAAACATGACCTTCATGTGTTAAAGGACTGCTCTTCTTCTTCAGGAGGATTTCTTCTTCTTCTTCTCTTCTGCAGCGCCCTGCATTGCAACAGAGCTTGAATGCATTGGAAGTGGGACGTGGAGATATACAGGCTGATGGACAACAGGAGCAACAGAAAGCCTGAGCTGCAGCCTGATATAGTGGAGCATGACCTATATACTGCAGAGCTTTAATGGACATCCCCTGCTGCTCTATGGATGGATGCATTACACACAGTAACTGATTCAACCTTGTAACACAGTAATAAGTGACCTTCATTTTTATTTGCTGCTGCAGAACTGTCCATGTGAATGTGCATATGACTGAACAAAGAGGATCATGCATGCAGATCATGTATAAGGGAACAAAATAAATTTGCATGCTGGATGCTTTTGCTGGCCTTTTTGTAACCAAGAGGAAACCAAAAGGAGAAATTAAATCAAGCAGGTTGCTCTGAGGATTTTGGATACTCTCCTCTGCCATTTTCTCTCAGTATACTGCTGGATTGTACACCAGGATTAGCCTTTACAGCTCACGAGGTTCCACAGCGGAGCCGGGTTCAAAGGTCCTATAAGAAAAGGCAGAGCTTAAAGGTCTTTTCAAGCCGGAGAGGAGAGCAGCCTGCAGATAGATGCCTTATCCACTCAAGAGGATTGTATGGTGATCACTCATTGTGCTGTGACCAGCAATAAAAGTCAACAACCCAAAGCAATTAAGTGCTGTGCAGGAAAACGTCTGATTCAGCAACATTATGCTTCTGAACTGTGCTCAGCCGTTACCTCTTCTGAGGCATACGGATGTGCCGCCTCGGGTCAAGGAGAACTTCATCCTGACCGGCTACCGCTTCCCAAACTACAGCCTGAAGGATTGCTTACTATCAGCGTTCAGGCCCACCAATGAAACCGGCAACTTCTGGACACACTTCCTGCCAGTTTTTATTTTTGCATACTATTTCGTGGAGGTGTTTGGTTGGGAAGGTGCGCCGCATGCTGACGCCACGTTCTTCTATCCGTTGTGGAACTACTTCATCGGGGTGTTCTGTCTGTTAATGGCGAGCAGCTTGGCCCACCTGCTCAACTCGATGTCTCTGGTGGTTAGAGAAGTGTGCTTCTTTGTGGATTACGGCACTATCAGTTCCTACACGGTTGGCTCCTCGTTGGCGTACTACTACTACATCCACCCTCGGGCGGGGATAGTGGAGACAGGAGGCCACAATGGCTCCAATGTGGACTTGAAACATGAATCTCTTACATCCTCCTATGCAATCCCAGATTTCTGCGTGTTCTTTGAGACTTTCTACATCCCGACCGCGTGTGTCGTAGCAATCATTTGCGTCTTATCTTGCTGCAACACTCGCCAGAGGTGGAGGCGGTATCGATACATCATCCGAACCTTTGTTTTCCTCCTCCCGTTCGTCATCTCTTCCACGCCGATCTTCTACCGCCTCCTCACCAGATCGCCTTATTCCGCCACCTCCTCGTCTTTCGCGGCTTCCACCTCCACGGCCAGTTTCTTCTATCGCCACTGCCTCTGGCTGCTGGTGTCGGCCGTCTTCAACATCAGCAAGTTCCCCGAGCGGCTGGCCCCGGGTCGCTTCGACATCTGGGGTCACAGCCACCAGTGGTTCCACTGTTGCACCTTTTTGTCCATCCTCGACGAACTCCACATGATCAAGACTGAAGTGAGGGCCATCCTACTCAGCCCTACTCTGCTGCTGCCCCCGCAAACCCTCTCCCGCCTACCTGGACCTACCGTAACCTCCACCTACGGGGTGATGCTCCTCCTCCAGACCACCATCATCTCCATCATCGTGTGGTTTTCCTGGCATGCCAACAGTATCCACGGACCCCAGAGGGACCAGCTAGCAAAGGAGCACCCCAAGAAACACCTGAAATGCCACTGATCGCAAAGACATCTTTTTTTTTTTATCATCCCAACTGTGAAGGAAGATTTTGCACATGCGTACAAAAGCCATGCCACTAAGAGAAAGCGCACAAGTAAAAACAATATTTCCCTCCTAAATTTCAAGTCCCTCGTATGTTCCAACCCCCTTCGAGAGCGTTTTTCAAGCTTGCATGAGCGGAAATCGGGGGCAACGGGAGATGAGGGGATTATATTCTGAGCTCACCACAGGGTGGCTGCCTGGTTGAGTGGATATTGAAAGACCTTGCCAGTTCTTTCCCTTGAGCTGCTCCAGCATGTTCCAACAGGATGTCCGAGCAAATGTGATAATAACTACCTCCAGGGACTGTACACTTGAGGACACAGGAAAGGTGTTGGTACACAGGGGAACATGTTCAATATAACGTTTTTGGTAATGTGGCGGCGTGACCATTTACAGAGATGTGTACTCTGTTGTCAAGTAGTTACTTCCTGCTGCACTTCTTCTTCCTCTAACCTCAAACAGCATCTCTTGAAAAGTCTCTGCTATGGTTGAATGTGTTGTTTCACATTCAAGAAATCCGTTTTCTGGCTTTTGTTAACCACACCTCGTCCTCTGACTTACAAGAACGCTCACACGCACTCTCATTTCCTCTCTTTTTAAGTGACCCTTGCAGAAGGAAGTGCGGTGGCCTTGACGACGCAACAGAAATAGCAGAGAGCTCATATCAGACGCACAGTAAAGCACTTTCAGGGGCCGGTCCAACTCACCCCTGTCATTAAGAAGCCATGCTCGCTTTTTTTGAACCTTAAAGGACGTGTATCATTACTGAAGCATATAATGATGTCCTGCTGACATTGTTCTGTTGGGGTTATTTCAGATGTGAAGTGTATACACAGTGCAGGGAATCAATCTGCTGTAAGTATGGTTCTCATTACACTGATGACTAGTTCCCCATAGATTATGTTCACACTGCTTAAAGAGCTCTAGCTCAGATTAAATGTCATGTAAATCTGATGTTTTCTAATCAGTATGAAAGCATACTGGACCTTGGTACACCCTCTGTACATGCTTATCTTTTTCGGTGACAGCTCATGAAAAAAAAAAAAAAATGTACGAGCAGCAGCTCCAGTTTAAAGTTCCTGTTTTGTGAACATAGATGAAATGAGGACGATGAAACCAGAGGCTGCTTTTTATGTCATGTGATGTACAACAACAACCATCCATCCATTATCTGTAACCGCTTACCGATCCCAGCTGACATTGGGTGAAGGTCATCCCTGGACAGGTCATCCCTGGACAGGCTGCCAGTAGGGATGCTAATTTTGAAAAAGTTTCTTAACCGATAACCGGCCCTCGTTAACCAATTATTAACCGTTAACTGACAAGATTTTTGCCTGGCATGCAGCGGTGCGCCAGCTGCACTGTATGATCATAACAGACAACTGAGTCCGCAGTTCACCCGTCCGGGAGTGTTAACTTAGCAGCCACGGTGCTTCGTGTAGTGTCGCGGACATGCAGCCACTTCCCCAGTATAAGTCTCCACCGCACATTTAGCAGGTTGTCAGCTGTGTGTCTGCCCGGCGTAACGACACTCTGTCTGCCCAGATTAACGATAGCGATTGTCCGACAAAACAGTGCGTTGTGTTTGTGCTACGTTAACATCTGGAGCTCTGCTGGTAGCTTCCTGCTCACCATTGTCACACACACATACGGTCTGTCAGTGCGGCGTAACTTCAGCGAGTTTCCGACAGACCGTGTGTGTGTTGTCGGTGGCGTTATAGGTGTAGGTGTAGCAGACAGTGTGTGTACAGTTCTCAGAACTTCCTGTATCTGTAACGCCGGCTCAGACTCTCTTAAGGTGGGCTCTTAAGGTGGACCAGCTTTTCTCCTTTAAGTGACGAGTTTTTCTCAGCTTTTTAATTAATTATTAACATTTCTTTTAACCGTTTTAACCGATAGCGTTAATCGGTTAAAATGCTTAATGTCGGTTAACGGTTAATTATTAACATTCCTAAGCTCCTCTGTGAGCAAAAGCCATACTTTGTGAAAAGTGATAGTTGAAATGATGGCATCATTGTACTGTTATCACCAGGAACTTCCTGGATCCTTTTGCATTTTTGACAGATAGATCAGGTTAATAGTTCACCTAATAGCAGTTTGTACCTTTCATGTATTATCATTACATTCAGGTCACAAAGCTATGTTGCTGAGGACCTTCTGGCTTTTCAAAGACGATGGGGGGTATTTCTCATTAGTTCTGCGAGAGGCACAAACTGGGTTCACCATGTAGATTAAATGCTATACGATCTCTTTATTCAACTTTCAACTGCATGAACGCCTTATTGCTAGCAGGTATTTCTGTGCTGTAGGATCATATCCAAATGTTAGCTATATCACCCCTTGTTGAAATACCCATGTAGACGTCCGCTTTCCTGCCTTTCTTGTTTTTTTATAGAATTATAAACCTGTTCTAGTACAAACCCAAAATACAGGTATGAACCTGAAACTAAGCATAACAGCCCCCCTTTTAAGTCTGACAAAACATTTGTTCTGCTGGCTGACAGGTTTTTTTTGGCATTTTCTTTTCTGCTATTTTCACATTTAATGGCAGCTTCAATCCTACTCAGTAAACTGTTTTTTTTTTGTCTTCAACAAAGTCAATGTGTTGCGTTCAAGACCCCCACCTGCTGAAGTGTCCACGAGCAAGCCACTTAGTACTGCTGCGTGCTCAAACTTGACCTTCCTGATGAGGGAAGAGGAGATTTCAGTAGAGAATTATAAAAAGTAATTCCTTTGTTCTGAGTTAATTTGCACACTGAAAATGGATCATGACTATCAGTATGAAGATTAATGTGTGTTTTGTGTCACGTCCTCAGTGATTTCGTCCTGTCACATTTACATGTTACTAACTCATGTTGGTCACTGACTAATTTCAGAAATATAATGATTACCACTGTATTAGTTCTACTCGTATCGCACAATTGTGTTTCGATGCTCACTTGCACAAGAGCAAATGTTTAGAGACTGAAGCTGAGTTGTTCGTTATGTACCTGACACTGGAATGAGTACATATAAGGACCCTACTGAATGGTTGTGATAATCATGCTGTTTATGGTGCACTTTAAAGCTCCTCAAAATGTTCCTTTTAAGGGTCAACCCTGCAGTACTGTATTATTTCAGCACAATTCAGGTTTAGGTTGTGCTTTCTAATGTATATTCAAGAGACTCATCAGGTAATGATGCATTCAGTGTTGCAGCGATGTTTCTACCTCAATAGAGCATGTGTGTCACTCCGGCAATGAGAGAACCATCGTTGAAGCAGACTTGAATCTATCTATGTTAAAGTTCAGTATGTGAATGTTAGACTCACACACTGCTGTACTGTATGTTTCCCAGTCAAGCACTCAAGGGCTGACTGAGGAACCACACTAACACATTATTCACACATCATGCGTTTAAATGAGAATCACTGGAGGATAATTATAGAATTTGTGTCTGTTAATGCTAAAAAAAAAAAGTGACAACCCTCCATTATGTTAATTAATGTATTGAATATCACTAATGTGGATGATTAGAGTTTTATTGAATAAATTATACAGAGAATTGTTATCATTGTGGCAATGTATTCATTTTACTGTGTAGAAGTTTATCATCTGGGGTGTATGGCTTTAGATTCTAGCCAGTTTCTAGGGAAACTGTAATTATTTATAGCAGTGATAAAATGTACGTTAGCACT
>CAKAKR010064503.1:4353-41787 GCA_916700685.1 Adelosebastes latens | reverse complement strand
AAGAAACTTGTGAAAATGCAGATTTATAACTGACACTGTTGTTGTAGGATGGAGAACTCCGTCCTGGGTAACGCTCTGGAAGGAGTACCAGAAGAAGATGAGGAGGATGAAGAAAAACCCAAGGACTCCAACGTCGACAGCACAGAAAACATTGATGGTGAGGGAATCACATGACATTTAACTTCCTACTTGGGCTTGTTTTTGTGCTGTTTGACTGGTGATTTTTTTTAACTTGTCCTAACTGTCCTCTCTAACTTGAACAGAGAAGACCAGAGATGAGCTGAGGGTTCAGGTGTACGACGCCATGGCAGAGAAGAAAGATGAAGGGAAGCAGAGTGAAGACGAAGAGAAGAAGGGCGAAGACAAAGAGAAGAAGGGCGAAGACAAAGAGAAGAAGGGCGACGTGGAAAAGGCCGAGGCTGGCGATAAGCAACAGGACGCCGCAAAGAAAGCTGAGGAAAAGAAGAACGAGGTGAACGGAAGCAAATCCGATAAAAGTGAAGACAAAACGGAAAACAAGGAAGCCAAGAAAGAATCAGGAGACAAGGAAGAGGAAACAGAAGGTGACTTTTCTTTTGACTACAAATAGCTTTCTGATGGTTGTAATGATACCGTACAATTTATCTAAACTCATGTTATTGTGTTTCAGATGGTGAGGAAGAGATGGAAGAGGAAGACGATGATGATGCAGAAATGGAGGGCGACGCAGAAGAGCAAGGCGAAGGAGATGGCGCCGCTGAGAAGGTACTTGACCAATCAAACATCAAAATGACTCGGCTGAACATGTGATTTATTTAAGTGTCAGATTTTAAATCTGTGTTCACGTGTTTCAGGACAGTGACGAGGAGGAGGACGAGGTGGGGAACCTGCAGCTCGCCTGGGAGATGTTGGAAGTAGCTAAAGTCATCTACAAAAGGTAATGGAAACACCAGCTGTGAACTGAGTCATGATTGAGTTACAGCATCCATGATAACTGACGTTTCCTTTTTTTGAAACCAGGAAAGAGGCTAAAGAGGATCAACTGATGGCAGCACAGACTCACTTGAAACTGGGGGAAGTTTCTTCTGAATCAGGTACTAACGAGTCGCTCAAAGAATCTTCAGCTTTCTATACTTTTATTTTTGCCGTACGGTACAAATGTCAGAGGGGGTGAGGGGCAGTATGAGATGGATTTAGTTGATATTTTTTAACCTTTATTTTACCAGGATAGTCCCATTTTAAAATCTCTTCTCTGAGGGATTCCTGGCCAAGACGGCAGCAAAAGTTTCACATAAAAGCAGAACTAACAAAACCGCAAAAAGTTAAAAACAATATAAGGAATTTCGCATAAGAGACCAGTAACAGACTTAAAACAAACAGCAAATTGTATCAACCAATGAATTAGCAGTGTTCAGTAACAGGACGTGTGCATTCAGTGGTCAAATAGTCTTTAATCCTGTTTTTATAGGCTTCAGTGCTTCTAAAATAATCTAGTTTAATGAGTGTAGCTCACACCAAGATGAGGGTACAAGAACTTTAAAAGCACTTTAACCAAAAACAGTACACGTTCAGGGAATCCATCCATTATCTGTAACCGCTTATCCTATTCAGGGACAACCATTCACGCTCAACAGATGATTCAATAATGAAAATTTAGTTTGAACCCTACTGTACCGTAACTTTTAACAAAACAGACGTGCCTCAAAGACCGATCTGGTGTTACACCTGAGATTCTCCTCGTTGAAATGAGTGTGTAATTGCTGCCTCTCTCTCTTCCAGGAAACTACACCCAGGCGTTGGATGATTTCCAGGAGTGTCTGAAGCTGCAGGAGAAGCACCTGGACTCAGACAGCCGCCTGCTCGCTGAGACTCACTACCAGCTGGGTCTCACCTACAGCTTAAACGTCCAGTTCAGCCAGGCCATCGAGGAGCTGAAGAGCTCCATCTCCGTCATAAAGAGCAGGCTGGGTGAGCGGCGTTGGGCTGCAACAGATGATATGATGATCAGTGCCTCAAGTCGTTTGTACGCTGACGTTCCCACTTTGCCTGGCAGATAAACTACAGGAGCTGATCGACAAGGCCGAGGGCCCGGAGGCGCTGCCGGAGGAGAGGAAGGAGATGGAGGAGCTGAAGGCTCTGCTGCCGGAGATCCAGGAGAAGGTGGAGGACGCTGAGGAGGGGCTGAAAATGACCAGCACCGCTGCGGAGGCTGTGAAGGGTGCACTGGTGAGTTACGGGTGTAAAGAGGCATGGTCTGTGATCAACGTTATAATAGTTTTTAATTTTAAATTAGTTATTTTAGTTTTGATTTTTCAACTTCATTTTTAGTTCAGAGTGCCTTTGCTAGTTTTAGTTTAAGTTTTTCATAAAGTTTTAGTTTTAATAGATTTAGTTTTACAGTAGTATTTTTGTTAGGGCCATTTATGATGTCTCGCAGAAGTACATAGGTACATAAACATACAAAATACATGGTTGGACAACTGTGTCCCATTCATTTAGTGTCTGATGTGAAGCAGTTGCAGCATAGCGCCATCTCCTGGAAGATCAAGTCTGTTCAGTTTCTGAGGTTCAATGTCAGGAAAGTTGATAGAGATTCTTGCCGTCTCCTCTTTACGGTTGTGATACATTATTTAAAAAAAGCTGAAATTAATTGACTTTAATTTTTATTATTTGTTTTTTTAACCAGGCAATATCGTTTCAGTTTAGTTTTTTTAAAGTTAGTAGTTCTTTAGTTTCAGTTTACTAAAAGATTTTTCACTGCTTATTTTCGTTCAAGTTTACTATAATAATATAAATATAATAACTCTAACTTTACTCATGTAAGGAGGGAAACGCTGGGCCTTAGTGTAGTAATAGTGGTGGTGGTATTGACTTCATATTTCAAAAGAGACATTTGGGGGTTTTCTCTAGTTATCCCTTCTTAATATACAGTAGAAGATCCACATATGAGGTGTTGTACTAAATACACTTATGACCTCATTTGAGACTCTTATCGCAGGTCTAAATCAACAAACTGTGTACAAGCTTGATTCTAACTTAATGTACTGTCGCTGTCAGGATGGAGGCTCCACTTCCTCTGCGTTCCCCGGTTCCACTGTGAAGAACGGAGACTCCTCATCCAGCTCCAAGGTGAGTCACATGAGTATCTGTAGTAAGAACTGAAGAAATGATTAGTGAAAACTAGGGCTGTCATTCGTTGTCGTCGTTAATCGCATGATTGTCCATCGTTAATTGTGATTAATCACATCTTTGTCAAGTATTTAATCCTCTTATCAACATGGGAGTGGGCAAATATGCTGCTTTATGCAAATGTATGTATATATTTATTATTGGAAATCAATTAACAACACAAAACAATGACAAATATTATCCAGGTACTGCATTTAAAGAAATTAGTGGCGTTAAAACAAATTTGCGTTAACGTGTTGACGGCTCTAGTGAAAACCTACTGGTGATGGGCCTCTGTGTGTGCATATAAGAATATTATCTTTATTATTGCCGTGGTTTTTCCTCCTCTACCCAGATTAACAGCACCTCGACCAACATAGTCAGCTCCACCAACGGACGCGCCGCCACAGCTCCGGTCTCTAACATCTCCCACCTGGTCAGGAAGAAGGTGAGCGAGCCAGATGTTTGGGTTTAATGGAATCTGAAAACGAAAAGCACAGCAGGATTGTCTCATTTTGAACGAACCTGTGTTTTATTTCAGAGGAAACCAGAGGAGAGTCCAGTGAAGGAGGGCGTGGTGAAGAAGGTGAAGCAGAGTAACGGTCAGACGAACGGTGTTCACGAAGCCAACGGAGACACTAACGGACACTCTTAAAACTGTACGGAAGTCAAGAGGTAAGAGACGCAGCCGTTAGCCGAGGCTGTTTGAACCATTTTTAAGCTCAGATCATGTGATTTTGAAAAAGCAGATCACCAAAACTCCAGCGCTTTAGGGCTGTTTTCAGCTGTTGAGTCTAACTCCAACTCGTCTTCTCTCCAGTCAGTGAAGCCGGACTCCCTCCAGGTTTCTGCCTCCACCCAAGAAGACCTTCACCAGCGTGACGAGCTCTTACCGTCGCTACACTTGTTTGCTGCTGTAAATATGTGAATCTTTTTCTATGCCTGTTGTGATGTCAGTGTTTATTCACATATGCAACCTAAAAAGTTCAGTAAAGAATATTATTTGATAAATGTTGTTTGATCAAACTGTGAATTTGAGTTTTTTTTCCCTGAATGAGTTGTTCACAACCGGCTGCACGGACATCTTGTACGTATCCGGTGGTTAGGCATTTATATTTGTCCTACACAAATGACACAACTAGTAGAGGAAGGAACTGCCAAAAACTTCATGAATGTACTACAATATTTTCTTAGCTGGAGTAGGGCTGCACAATTGATCACGATTTTGGCTTCCCACAATTAAATGAACATGATCACCTGCGATATTGATGTTTGAAATGAACGTTCTGCTCATAGAAAACTCTACTGTATATCAAATCAAGCGCTTCCTAAACTAACAGCCACCGGCCGGTGATCGAGATGTTTTGGCTTCACTTTTTGGTATAGTTATCTATACAACCGATGTGTTTATGATTAAATCGAGAGCATAAAATTGTTTATCTAGCTCTTATTGTTGCTTATTTTGCTCTTAAAGGGCACCAGATTGAAGTATTTAACTTTAAAATGTAGCTAACAAAAGGGAAGCGTGAACAGTCCTGTGTTTTGTCATATTGCAATATACAGTATATAGCAGAAAAAGTCAGTATTTTCCAACATTGTGCAGCCCCTAATTTGTACATTAGCAGGAATGTAGCACAACATATTTTAATGTGAAAGTGCAATAAAAATGAAAATCAATGAATAATCGCGATAAATAGTCGTGATATCAATATTGATCAAAATAATTGTGATTATCATTTTGGCCATAATCGTGCAGCCCTAAACTGGAGGCTACTTTTGCATTCAACATTAACCTGTAACTTTGTCAGTTTTCTGCCAAAAAGAATATAAGTTTACAAATTAGAAGTAATGCTCAAAAATGAATAAACCTTTAGTGTCCTTTTTATTTTGGTTATTACTTTACCATCATCCTGATTTGTGTTTAAAAATGTTGCTACTCGCTTCACTGTGAAGCTTTAGCTTATCACTCTGAGTATGAAGTGCTGCTGTTTAAATAAATACACATACCGAGTTCAAAACGAGAGTAAATCCTATTTTCAAAGCGAACACTGAACTAGAATCATTATCTGTTCACACATTAATTGAAATGGATATTTAAAAAGTTGACAACTTGTGATGCTGTTACCACGGGTCCATCCTTTGTCATATGTGGGAGTTTGTCAAATCATATTATACTGTGACACGTTGTTGGTGTATTCTTTCATGTTATTCACAGATATGTTGCCTCGTTACAGCAAGAAAAGCACAGCAGGGGCACCGTCGCATATCTCAGTGACACAGCAGGGCTTTGGAACTAACGCTTAATTGGAAAACAGCCTATTCTGATTAAGGTTATTGATTACACCTGTGTATTTTCCTACAGTGACAAGCCATGTTAACTGTGAAGAAAAGTGCATTAGAAGAAATATCTCACTTTTACCTGAGCTGTATTTGTCAAACTTTAAGATACACTTCCAATTTTTTTTTTTTTTTTTTCTAAGGATAACTGGGAGGGACACCGTTGAACACAAGTCTAGCATAAAGTAATGAGAACAGTGATGGAGGCGTCAGTGTTGTGATGGTTTTCACTTGTAGTTGTGTCACCGGTTTAGTGTTGATACAAGACTAGTTGAAAAGTTATATATGGTAAATGGACTTATATAGCGCTTTTCTAGTCTTCCGACCACTCAAAGCGCTTTACACTACATGTCAGCATTCACCCATTCACACACACATTCATACACTGATGGCAGAGGCTGCTAAGATGCCAACTTTGCCCATCAGGATCTAATCTAAATACTCATTCACACACAGATGGCTATGCCTTCGGGAGCAATTTGGGGTTAAGTGTCTTGCTCAAGGACACATCGACATGTGACCCGGAGCAACCGGGGATCGAACCTCCGACCTTCCGATTGATGGATGACCTGCTCTACCCTCTGAGCCACAGCCGCCCAATATAATGTGCATCAACTGGGGGACATTGAATAAGTCTTTTCCACATATGTTTAATAGGGCTGACCCGAATGCTTCGAAGCTTTTGCCATGGTAATCAACCTCCATAATTCGATGCTTTGTTTTTTAAGAATGTAATAAAGCCCATGAAATAAGTAATAATCCCACATTATTAATTGTTCATATTCAACAGACAAAAGAACATGTCAGCCTGCTGCACCGCAAAGCTTCGAATACCTTCGAATATTTCTCACCGAAGCCCAAAAGATGGTATAGCTCTGGATAGCTCTGATGTTTAACTTAAATGATCCTCTTCAATAGAGCTAAATCCTCACAGCAGACACCTCGCCTTGTCATATAACGAAAGGTACAGCAGGTGTAGATATAATGATCATAGCTCTGGTCCGTGCATTGTGCACGCTGGTGTACCGAGACATCGTTAGTGTTATTAGTAACACCTGTGCTTTTTTATATGACCAGTCAAAATGTCTGCTGTGAAATCTGAAAGAAATCCAAGCGATAGCTGAAAATCAGCATGATTAAATCAATTAAATTCTCCTCTTTAAAACATTTAATCGGCAGTTTTGTTTTTACAAAACCTGATTTGTGCATAAATGTCATCGCGTGTGCGGAATTATTTTATATGACTAACTTCATGAAAAAGATGTGGTTTTGTTCTACGTTAGTATCTCATAATGTGAGGCTCTTTTGAGAACTTGTTCTTGCACTACAACACAAAACATATTTACAGATAATGTATCTGACAAATGCCCTTCGTTAAAGCTAGGACTGTCCCGAATACCATTTTTTGGGCTTCGATGATAAATATTCGATGGTATTCAAAGCTTCGGGTCAGTGCCGCTGCCACGCTACAGTACACACACACACACACACACACACACCTCTACATATAACAAACGAGAGATATCTGTCTGAGAATAACTAATAATGTTGAGGGATTATTCCTTATTTCATGGACTATTTTGGGATGCGAAGCTTTCGGGTTAGTCCTACCTAAAGCTACACTTCCTCTTGGAGCAAGTCAAAATATAGGAACCAGTTATATTCGGCACTAATAACAAAATATTTTAGCGGGAAACTACAGCTGCATCTGTTGTTCTTGGCAGGGGACGAGTATCTGCATCTTTACAGAGTGCAGTATTTGATTTATTTTTTTTAACTTTAAAGGGACTGTTTGTAAGAATCAGAAATTGGTTGTAACAGCGACACTTGTGGCCGCAATGTCAACGACAGTCGGCGTCCTGTTGCCTGCGCTCGCCCGTGTGCACGCGCTACCTGAATGTGAGCGAGCATCCGTCAAAACAGTGAGGCGACACACATCAGCTAAAACCACAATATCACTCTATATTTCAGCTGCTTGGCAGTAATGTTAGCTGACCAGACGAAGGTCTCTCCATGAATCAATGCTGATCCTAGTGTTGGCTTTTCCTGCCTCAGCCTCCAGACCGCAGCCGGAGGGAACAGGGAAGACACCGTAGCTTTGGTTGGAGACGATATCGTTTCTCGCTGCGGAGCTTCGTCACTTCACAAGACACGGGGAAACCTCTGTTGGTCTGGAGGAGCTGCAGCATTTATTTCTGCACAAACGTCCACTGTACATTCACTAGATATTCTCAGAGCTACTAACTCTTCTGCAGTGTGGAGTGTGCGCGCATGCACGTAAGAGTGGAGCGAAAGAGCGAGAGCGCTGTGTGAGTGAAGGCAAGCAGAGTACAGCAGAGACTCCGGCCCTGGAGACCAAAGCTACGGTCTCCCCCGCGTCCTCCGACCGCGGCCAACAGTTTTGCAAAACGGGCTTCACTAGATATAACTTTGTGGTTTTGGTGCTTCGGTGTAGTTTGTGTTGGAGACTTGTCTGAACAGCGTAGCCACACGCGAGCGTGCATGGGACACCGACCCGGATTGATTTATACGTTTAAGAAGTTACAAACAGTCCCTTTAAAACCGCTCTACACAAAGTGAACTGCATGTGGACTCAAACACCACAGTAGCCAGATTCATATTGAAACATATCAGCTTGTCAGGAACCAATTTTTATTAATATCATTAATAATGTGTCATCAGCATCATCAATGAAATGAGTTAGTCTGTTTAAAGCAGAATCAAGTGTGCATTCATTGCCCTTCTTTTCTTGATGAACACGTCAGTTCCACAAAGCGAGGAAGAAAAAGGAAGAAGGGTAGGGTGGGCGAGGAGTGGGGGGGTTTGGGGGTCAAAGAGGGCAGGGACTGCAGTGAAGGAGGAAACGCAGGGAAAACGACGTCTGGCGGAGCAGGAATCTCCCCCTTCACTGGGATATGATTGGTTTTTCCCTTGTGCAAGAATGACAACAAAAAAAAAAAATCAAAACAAAAAGAAATTCAAAATGGTGCTCTAAAAACAAAGATGAGAGAGGAAGAGGGGGATTGCTTGCTGGGATGTTGTGTTGGCTGTTTGTGTTTGTTTTTTTGTTCCGTAAAGCCACGTTAGGATTTGATGCAGTCGTCGTCGTCAGAAGTCTGGCTGCTGCTACTGGTTTCGGACTCGGAGCCCTCCTCGACGTTCGCCTCCGCCACACTCCTCCAGGGGGTGAAGTGGAGGGTCACACCCCGCGCCCTCGGGAGAGCCCCGTTCCTCTGCATGCCGTTCCTCTTCAGCTGCTCCAAAGACACGGACAGTTAGTGGGTGAATTAGCGATGTCACAATAACAGAAATTTTAGTAGTCAATACCAATACCGGTGAAATTCCACGATTCTCGATACCACGGTAAAAAACAAAAGTAAACAATAAAATCCCATGTACTTCAACATCCACTCCTTTATTACCGTTTGCATTGTTCCCTCTCTATTATCTATTGCTATGAAAACATCTCCTTCAAAATAACTGGATTTATTCAAGTTTCTCACCAAAAACTACATTTTTCAAGATTACATTTGAACACATCATGATAACGTTAGAATTTACCTTCGCCCAATACTCAATTTTACGCATCGTATTAATGTAAATGAATGGCACCCTCCTGTGTTGAAATCGGCAGGACGGGAGCTGGTTAACGTTAGCGGTTAGCAGCCGGTGGGCAGCACAGTCTTGCACAGAGCTAACAGCTAACGTTTACCAGCTCTCCTCCTGACGATTTCAACACGGATTTGTTGTTCACAATGTAGCATTATTATCAGAGAAACAACAGTTTGCGTCCCCTGAACGGACGTGGCGATAATGAGTTTGCTGCAAACACATTTTCTATCGAGCCTTGACGGTACCTACGGTACTGTAGAAAAATGAGTACCGTCGCGTTTTCAAAATTTTGGCATCTACTTGGTACCAAAGCGACATCCCTAGTGTGTCCCCAATATATCAAAGAGTAACTATGGCGTTTCTCTGAGTGCTCACCTGTTCAGTTTTAGTCTGGAACTCTCTGAGCTCGTCCTCCGTCAGAGGCAGGAAGTTGTCATCATTTTCTGGGTACTCCTGCCAGCCCATGGCCTTCAGCAACCTACACAAACGGATCACAATTTTCTGCTTAGTAGATTGTTGTGTAAGAGAGAGAGAGAGAGAGAGAGAGAGAGAGAGAGAGAGAGAGAGAGAGTGTGTGTGAGTGATGAGAAGGCTGTTAGCGGTGTCCTACCTGTGCTCTGCCTCCAGGGAGCTGGACAGGTGTTCGGTGTCTGAGTCACTGAGGGAGTAGGACAGACCGTTCTCGTGGCAGACTTCCTCGCTGTAGGGTTTGGGCTCTGGGGTGCTGCTTTCACCCTGACAAAATTCACACAGCAAGACAACACACTTAAAAAAAAAAGAAGCCAAGATGTCTGTGTATTTCTTTTGGATTATCTTTTGCAATATTTACCACTTAAAACCTTCAGAATTTCATGTATCAAATGTCCTTTATGTGCTGTGCGATGCTTTATGGACATTAAGCCAAACTGCTGCTTACCTCTCCTGATGTTCCTGGGCTGCTGCTCGTCGTCAGCTCTCCAGTGCCCTCGTCCTTCAGCGCTCGCAGGAACTCGCTCTTACGGTCCGGACCACGCCGCATCAGCTTCAGCCTCGACGGGGCGATGTCTATGGGAGGAGTCGTGCTGGAAGGGTGCTGAGAGACGGACCGGGACGGGAGAAGCCACGAAAAGAAGAAAAGTATGTTAATATTATTCTTTTTTTTTTTTTCAACTGAGACACCATATTATGAGCTATGAAATCCATTTGGCCAATTACATTTTTAGAAAATAGGAAGCAGAGCAAAATGTATGCGGTCATAAAAAAAAATTTGGACCAAATTGTAGCATTTGCAGCGGCCATGCATGAATTAAGTGTTACTTTATGGTGTGTTTTTGAACATTACAGTTTATGATCATAGCAGTGTTAATTTTGGCAGCTATTTTAGATTTTAGACAAAAATGCTTATTAGTTTTAGTCACATTAGTCATTTTTTATCCTTCATAGTTTTAGTCTACGACAATTCAAAACGTTTTAGTCGCCGAAAAGTCATTACATTTTAGTCAACTTTTAGTCAAAACGTTTTCTCTTAATTTTGTCAGCTATTTTTTAGTTTAGTCTTAGTTCTGTGTCAAATATCCTTTTTTAGTCATCAGATTATATTGCACATTTATGTAATTTTAGTCGAACTTCTTCTTATCATTATCTGATGAAAAACACAGGTTGAATGATTAATAATGCAGCTTTGCAGACTCCTGACTTTGCTCATTATGTGCGGTTCAGTTGCACCCACCGGCTCCTTATGAGAGCCCGGACTGCAAACCGCCAGCTTTATCCATTATAGTACAAACACAGTTGTCAGGAGTGAGGTCTAACATAAGAAGGACAGAGACGGACTGAGAGCCGCCGCCACAGTGCCGCGTGTGTGTGTGTGTGTGTGTGTTTGAGACCGAGAGAGAGTGACAGTGAGGGGAGGAAGCTGACAAAAATAAAGATTTTTGTCTCGTCTTTTTCCGTCAACGATATTGCATGTTTGATATCGTCACCTTTAGAGTTAAATGATGCCGTCTCATTGTCATCTCGTTCGTTGACGAGCATATTTCATCATAGTTTTCGTTAACGAAATTATCACCGGACCAGAGATAACAACGTTTTACTGCACTGGACAGCACGTATACTGCTGCAATGGAAAACTTCATGTGCACGTGTGAGTAAGCATCTCCGTCGCAAACCCCACTAACACATAATTACTATGTTCAGATAAAACCTGTGATTTACTCTCACAGTCACGCATGCAGCCGTAAGAGAGTTCAACACAGACCGACTGCTACACTGGAACTTTAAGCGTTTGCTTGCTGCACAGTTTTACATGTTGGTAGGAAGTCTGAGTGAACTGCTGCATCATGTTGGGGTTGGAAAAACCCCTAAAATGTCTGTTGTAATTATATTCGTCTTTTTTCCTACTGCCCTTACCTCTTTCGGGGTGTTGTGCTGTGGTGCACTGACTGGGGTGCTGGGTTTGGCTGCAGAGACGGGGCTGGTGAAGACTGAATCTCGGCCCGGCATGTGAAGGCCAGACTTAGTGATCTCTCTACCACCGGATTTCCACTGGGTGCTCTGGAAAAAAAGAGGACATAAAATGAGTCTCCGTCACAAACAGAGAGACAGCATAGCATCCACACAACTGGCATTGACATTCAGTATGCAAAGCTTGTTATCTATTTAATAAAACACGCTTTATTAGCTTTAAAGAAATCAAGCAAGTTGTTGAAATAATTTGACACGTCGCAGCAGGTCCTACCTTGGTGGGGGCCACAACAGGCTTTGGGACCAGGTTCTTGTAGATGCTGGAGCCTGCGATGGGAACTTTGCTGCCGTTGGTGGGCAAGACGCCAGCAGTGGCGAACCCCGCAGAGAAGGCGGTGCTGGCGTCCTCCTTGGAAACCTTCTTGATAACCAACATTTTGGACACCATCTGTTTGCCACTAGGGGGGTTTTCTGGAACATAATCGGTGATGAAATGTTACAAAGTTTATTCTCTCGTTTATTCGAGAATTTAAAATCCAATCTGGACCAGGAGCTCTTACCCCACACTCCAGCGTGGGGGGCCACTGCTCGCATCTGAGTCCCAGGCTTTCCAGTTGTTTCAGGGTTGAGGGAAGGCTAAAATGACAAACGCCTGCATTAAATACCTTAGCATTCACATGTTGTATTTTCAAGTTAGATCCAAGAATGTGAGCATGTTGTTGCTGACAGGATTAAAACTGATGGATCAGTGGAGGGAAACTCTTGCGATGCATACTACATTTTGTATCACAAGTTAAATGTGGGGAGAAAATGGAAAGGGAAAGTGTTTCTGACAATAGTTTTGATTATCTAAGGTCAGGCGCAGTGTGAACAATAACCAACAATTTCCTAAAAATACAGTCTATATTCAGAGCTGACCCTCTTTATTAAAAGACCTAAATTATCTTATCTTTCAACAGCGCTTCGTCATTGAAGAACTGTGTTAAGGTCAGTGGCGTGTTCAGGAAAAAAACAGTGAAAGTTATCTACTCACAAAGTCCTCTTCCACGAACTTCAGCTTGTCGTCCTTGCCGTCTTTGCGTTCCTCGTTGGGGAACTTGTCCTGGTACGAGGTGCCCTTGCGGGGATGAAAGTTGCCGTTGCGCTGCCGGTGCCCCACCTGCCTGTCCCTGTCGACTCCTACCCGTTTTGGGTGGCGTCCCTGGTGGTGGTGGCCGTCCTGGGCACCCCGCGGCGCTCCATGCCAGCTGGGTGTTTCCTTCCAACAGGAGCCCCCCGCCAGCCCGCCATGCCCTCCTTTGGCCACCCCCGAGTCCACCGAGTCATGCCTCAGAAGCAGAGAGGGCTGCTGCCATCCGTCACCTCCAGAGAGAGAACAAATATACAGCGTGTAAGAATGATGTCATTGTGCTTCAGTAAGTGCTGAATACCAGCAGTGATATGTGAGTTTCTGAAACAGGGAGCCATGAAATCAAAGCAAATCAATAATTCTGTTATTACATAGTTTAGTGAATGGCTGTTTTTGTCACGCTGGCACAAGCAAAAGTGGTAGCATTTCATTTCATCTGCATCCCTACTGGCTGGTTGGGCAACTAGCATGATGCTCGCTGAGACTCTATTTCCAACGTGGAAAACACAAAGCAAAAAAAAGATTCATCGTACAGGTAAATTATTTTTTTGATTGAGACTGAATCCACTCACAGGATAACATATTCTGTACATAACAAGTCGCTCTTAACGGGCAGAAAAATGTGGGATTTTATCCTCATGAGTCAACTTCATGATGAGGTTGAGTCTAATCCATTGAGATCTGTTAATATCAGTAGTTCACTACAAAGGCAGAGTAACTAAAACTACCACAACACCCAAACTAAAACTATATTATAAACGAAATAAAAAGGTCAGAGAAGCAGAAGACATGAAATTGTGGTCAAATATATTCTCACATTAGTAATCCCTGATGGCTCATGGGGTGTTCATGCTTTTAGCACAACAAATTTTGAATTTGAAGAGCTGGTGTCCCACTTTGTGAATGTTTTGAGTCTTTACATTAATTCAGTCCAGGATTTTAAGTATTCCCTCTTATCAATGGCAAAATGTTTTGAATTGTTTCTTTGGCTACGACAACGCTATATAAACATAGACCTATTCAAATGTGTCTCGTATCCAGATTGTATAGATATGATTTAACCTGATTACATTTACACCTGGTATTAACATGTGTCCACACTGAGATCTGATTGCTCTGTCTGAAAAGACGCCTCTGAAGGCACACAGGCTTGCAGCCGAGGAAGATGCGGTGCGTAATGCGCCTAAAAAAAAAGCCACCTTTTAGGGGGAGAGGTCCTGCCAACGTGACTTTGAGGTACGTCTACACTGGTGCACACACACAAACACAGAGGGGTGAGGAGAGGAGACACTGAGCGCAGACAGAGCGGTGGCGGTGATCTCTCTTGTCACGGCAATCCAGCGACCGGAGAAGCGCTGATAGTGCGCTGCTGTTGATTACTGCTGCAGCTCCGGAGCCCCAAAAATGGTACTCGGGACAGCCCTAACGTGTATTTCCACCCACGTAGTTGTTGTATGTGGATTGAAAACACAACTGCATTTACATTTCTGTTCACTGTGATCACAATGTGTCTCTGACCACCTCTGGAAGTGGTTTGGCTGATTGGATCACAATCCGTCTTCAACATGTGCATTTACACCCGTACTTACATGTGGCCCGGCACTATCCGATTGCAATCTGATCACCCGAAACGCATTTTAATGCCAGGTGTAAAAGGGGGGTCATACTGCTTCACATTTGGCAAGCTGAGCATTAAGCTACTGCAGTAATACAGAAGACAGAGAGGAAGCATAACCAGGTTTAATCTTGAATGCCAGCAAAACGACCACATCCCTAACAGCCTGGATCTACAGTAGGTTCCTCTGTGAGAGACCAAAAGCACCTACAGGGTACACAAACAACTACTGAGTGAACACACTACACAGTCACCTTCCTACAATAACAATACACCAGCAGTTAGTGCCCAAACTACTAGAAGAGACATTTCAGATTTTTTTTCCCCCCAACATGTCTGACTGGCACCGCACACCAAAAGCAAGTAGAAACACATCAAACTGCCTTTGTGAGGGACAATGGTGAGACACCCCTCTGGGACTGTAGGATAAATGGGTCAAGAACCAGTCAAACAGGAAGCGTAACTGACACAGATTACTGCTCGGTGGATCTTCAGCATCGTTTTCACAAAGGAGAAGACGAGCAACAATGAGCTGGGATCTTTAAACTGGCACCACATTACAGCAATTCATGCCCACACATCAGCAGAGCAACACGGTCTACGTGTTGTGAACAGAAACCAAATAATGTACATAATCTAGAGAAAAAGGACAGGTGGTTTGAATGAGTGTGTGTACAGGAGGCGATGTATGTCATGGAAAAAGAAGCCTCAAAAAGGAGATAGGACTCCAACACCACCTGTCTGCTGCTTCACCGCTGCTACAACATCACGGTCTTCTGAGCAGGTGGCCTCAATTATGTCCTTATCCACTACAGGGACCTCAATTATATCCTCTTTCTGAAGAGGTTTGCTGCTTGCTATTATCTTCAACTTCACACAATGAAAGTCCAGCAGAATAATTTTACTAGAACTTGGCACGACTGATTTAAATACCCAGCATTATAAAAGCTCAATAAAAGGGTCCTTTTAGTAGATAACAATCTTCAAATTCTACCTGTTCATTCTTCACTCAACCACTTCTGTCAACATGTTAACCACGAACCAGGAACAGCTTTGAGTGTTCAACTTATCTGTCTTTAAAATCAACCACCTCAGGAGGTGGTTTCAGCCAGATGCTGAAAAAAGGTGTAAATGCATCCGTCTCTTCAAGAAGACGCTTATGTAATCTTTACTCCTCCCATAGTGTAACTACGTCAGTAAGCAGTCTGTGGAAATATCCACTCATTGTCTGATGTTCTTAACACATCCATGGTCTGTCTCATCTATCCCTGTAATAACAGCAGCTAAAGTTACACTGAAATTAGCCATTGTTCGTTGGTTCATTTAAGCAACAAGAAAAAAACAGGTATTTCAACGCACAGGATGGAATACAAGGCGCACCGAGCTGCTGTAAAGTTTCTGATCCCTCATCAGTTCAACCACTGAATGACCTGTGTGGGTGAGGGAGCGAAGATATACTTGCTTTTTAACCACGCGTTTGTGGAGGATTCAACTAGAGGGCACACCAGAGAACTCAGACCATATAGAACTTCTGGATTTGCATAATGTAAACATGACATGGGTCATTCAAGGAGGTTACTGTATCGTTAATTCTGAGATCATTTCAGAGAACATGGCAGCGGCGCCGTTGTAGATGGTGTGTAAGGCCCCTAAATCAAGCCCCACATGTCACATCATCTTACTGCCCCTACTGCTCATGTACGTATCACATATTGCAGAAGAGTAGCATTCATTTCTGAGGACGTGCACAACCAACGCTCCAAACGGACGCAGGATACGCGAGGCAGCCATGATGGCAAGCCAACGCGTAGTTAAAAGCAAGTATATCTCCGGCTTTGGAGCCCGGGAAGATGATAAAACTTCTGTCTAGTTCATAAATACGATTCATTCATGTGTTTGTGTTAGGTTATGGATAGTTGTTAGGCAATGCTAGCTTCACTGTTTTTGTTGTAATTAAACTGCAGAACTCATTCTTCGGTCCAGTATTGAGGGAGTGAGTAAACAGGCTGTAATGTAATCGTTTGGGGCAACCGGGTACCGTCAGTTTACGTCCACTAAAAGTGCTGGTTTTTGCCACTGAGAGGCTCAGATTGTTATTATAAGTGTCTGACATTATGGAAAGGACCCTACAGGCTGGCGGCGGCAGCGTACTCCCTTAATAGCGGACCAGTTTAAAACAATGTTGTCCCCATTATTCACTTAGACACAAAAACACGGGGAAATAGCATCCAGGTTTAAAAATACAGAAGTTATCCTTTAATCAAAACATGAATTTAAAGCCCCTACACACACACACAGGTGTTTCCACTAATGTTGTGTCTGATTAGACCTCTTCTCAGGACTGTGTTGATGTGTACAAGCTGCACTTTATTGACATCGCCCTCATTCCTCTGTTGGTTTTGTTGCACTTGTTGTGCAGGACAACATGCACTGTTTTTATTCTTATTAGTTCATATAGTTTGGTGACATCACACAATTCCTAACAAAGCCTTTAATAATTTCCTTTTAGCGACGATGTTGTTACACTACACTGCGCTGCGCTACACCAGCTCTACAGTGTTAGAAGATTCAGTTGCTAAACTCATATTCTCTCAGTTGCTGTAATAACAAGAACAGGGTTAACAAACAATAAGAGAGTTAAAGCGTTCTGAACCGTTACCTGCTGGAGCGCGCAGGGAGCCGTTGTTAAAGAAGCCATCAGACGAGTTGTGGCGGCGGCGACTCACAGCGGTTCTGCCGTCTCTGTGGTGGTGGGGCTCACCTTGTTTCTCAAGGTTGGCAGCAGGGGACTGGAGGAGGACAGAAAGGAGACAGGGTCAGTCAAAGTGGGACTCCACAGTGAACCACATGCCAGGGTAACTGACGACACAAAACTACAGAAACAGCTGTTACCCTAAGACCATTTTTCTGGACATTATTTTCTTTCTCTACGTTATCTTCGTCCTTGTGAAGAAACTTAGATTAGCAGAAATTCTCTCCATACTCAATGTTCCTCTCTTACTCCCTAAATACCTCCAAGGGAAACCGTCAATGTGGGGATCTATTCTTAGGGGACGAAAGTGAACAAAAACAGACATCACAGGAACCGAAAACAATCTTGGAACGCTTCATCGTGACAAATGCGCTGCTCTGGAAGAGATCCTAAAGTCGCTGCAGCACTGACACAGCTGTGCTTCATAATGTCGACTGCAAATGCTCAGTTCCATCTGAATCATGTCCATATTTGTCATCAGCTGAGGTTCAAAGATCAAATACGACTGTGTTCTTCAGCCTATCCCTGCAAGCGTCATCTCAAGGAATTTTTATAAAATCCACCGACAATATCCAGCAATATGATGTGCACAAAGACGTAGGAGAATAAACTGCAGCCCCGACCCTGGCGAGTGCACGCAGACTAATCCCTGAAGACAAATGACATTGAGGTGAAGTCATGTGTCAGCAGGACACTGACTGTGCACTTGTTTCTCTGTCTCGACTCTCGATTTCGCAGACAGGCCACTTAGCTCGGCAACTTCCCGACTCACAGATTACACATTCACAATCACAGATGGACAGTCAGACCGATAACACTTTTTTTATTTAAAGGAAGGACACAAACCAATCCAATCGTTCACCTAACATTCACACTTCTTCATTTGCAATTTCCCCCTGATTTTACTTTCAAGAGGCTATATTTTTAGATGACTATTTGTGTTTTCCTACAATATTCAACCTGAACTAAATGTGGCAGATCCAGCTCGGTTCCAGACCCCCTTAAATTGCAGCCACATCCCAAATTATGCCCAGCAATTAAAATAACTCTGGTGTTGCTTCTGTGAATTGCTGTTGGAGTCAATCCGAGCGTTTGTGGGCGAGAATAGAGTTGGTGATAAGTCAGACAGTCTGTGCTTACCTTAAGTTGTACCAGTTAGTCTAATCAGTGCTCATGATATTTGGTTAAATATCCTTATGAGAAAACACTAAAAACTCATCTTGGCTAGCTAACAAACGTTATCCAGCCAGCCTCCCTCGTCTGCCACCAAACATCTGCTGAATGGATAAGACAATAACCAGGTTGAGCAGTCTGCAAGAAATCTTCTTTAATTGGATCAAACATTTCTTTTGCGTTAATAAAACACAGCCTCCCCTTTGTTTCATTGGTTCGTGTCCATGTCATATCAGTGATAATGCTTCTCATACTTTGTGCTGTCTGCCTGTTATTTTCCTACATTAGGATACCTCACCATGCATTAGGTAATGGAAGATGTGATATTGATTGCAGGTTTTTTTTGGTGCACTTACTTAACTTATTACAACTGTCAGACAGCCAACACAGCTTCAGTGTTAACTTTAAAAAAAAGTGATGTTAGATAAATCGTATTTTCACCGTCATTGCGATATGAACATGCGCGATAAACACATTGCATAAGAGTGCCTGAGCAGCGATGATTAAAAAAAAAAAACACTTTTTATTTAGGGATGGTTACTGAAACCTGGTATTAAACGGGCTCCGGGGTTAAAATCCATAATGTTAGTATTTATTATCACGCTGCATCCTCTCCCCTGCTCTGTGTCGGGGCTGCGGAGGAGTTCTCCACATACAGAGCTAAACAAGCTAAAATAAAAGCTGTCTGTATATTGTCTAACTGTTAAATGTAGTTCACCACGTATCTTAACATTTTTGTGAACTCATCAGTTGGCTGAGATAAAGCAGCTCCTCCTCCCTCTACCAGCGATGACATTACCTGCAGGCAGTGAATTACATCAGAGGGAGGAGGACAGAGGACAGGAGGAAGGACTGATACTGACTGATATCCGTGTTCCTCATTCTTTTTAAGATTATTTATTATATTAACATTTAGGTTGTCTCCAGTGAGATATTATTGAGTATATATAGTGACTTTGCTGTTGTAAACATTACTATTGCTGCTCTAAAAACATTTACCCCAGTTACATTTCAGATATTCAATTCTAACCCTGTTCTGTATTAAAAGACAACCAGGCTGACATAAGTATAGCTAATATGCACACTTCAATATTTGTTAATTTATCGCAAGTCATATCGTCATCGCAATATTGAACAATATCGCACATCGCAGATTTTCCTCATATCGTGCAGGCCTATGTGCCAGTCACTCATTATTAGTAGGGGAACAAACTCAAATCCTCTGCCAACAAAAGTGGTCAAAAAAAGTCTGAATGAATAACAGAATGGTAACAAGATTCAGTCAGAGTATTGGTATGATAGAAAGATAAATATCTGATGTGTCGGCAAAGCAGGTTGAGTATTTGTTGTCCATTTCGCTCAGCTACAGCCGTTAAGCAGTTCCAGAAAACTGCATCACTTCACAGCAGCTTTTGGCAGTATTTCAACATACCGTCGTCATATTAGGATAACCAGAAACCCTAGTCGCATATCATGATATAAATTTCATATAAATCCATCTCCACCCTTCCACAAATTTGATTTGTGAATCTTCATTGAATCACAGCAAATCCTTCACAACCTTTAGTTTATCTGAACGAGCCTGCAAGTTTGGCCTTTTAGAAAAGCCGCTGCAGATTTAGTAGGATGCAAAAAACACAAAAACCCTCCATGAAATTCTCCACCAGGACGTTGAGTTGATTATTAAAATGGTTTCTTTCCTTCCATCATCTGTCTTTTTCATGAAGGTGTCTAGGTGAGCCTCTGCTGAACCATCTACTGACTGCACTGCCATCACACACGCTCAGGTGTACAGACACACACTCACATCAGGTGTTAGAGCAGTGACACTGACAGTTATAATTTCAAGCTCTGTCTATTTCAATTACCATTTTATTCCTGTGATCAACTGGCACACACTCTAATGCATACAGTATACACACACACACCTTGGCAGGCTGGGGCGTGGAGAAGTTAAGCCAGGCAGGGACAAAGTCATGCTGCGCCATTTAGGTCCAGTGTTTCCGGTCAGTGGATCGAGGCATCAAACCTCATGGCCAGGATCTAACGACAGAAAAGGGACAGGAGGAAATGACATGTTTTAAAAATTCAGATTCAGTTAATTCAAGCCCAGAGACACAAATCAAATTCTCTTTCACACCCATCCATCTTTGATTTTGTCTACTAGCAGTTCTTTAGAAATTCACTGTGTATTAAAGGTCTCCCCGAAGAGCCAAAAAAGAGTCCTATTCTTAGCAGAAAACAACAAAGCTCGACTTGCTGCAGCTGTGCCTGTGAAGCTGATAACTACTTGACAGCCAGGATGGAAAATATCTTGTGCAGCATAATACAAGTATTATTTTACAACGTGTGTATGTGATAAAAATGTACATAGCTTATCATGCTTAACTTTCTCATTTTCCTTTAAAACCATTGTGTACAAGATGGAAAATGAACACCTGCCACCTACAAAATGTTGACACATGACTACAGCAATTCATTTCATGGCTATTGAGTACATGCATGTGTGTTTGTAGTAGCCCAGTCAGTCAGGTGAAACTTCATCATTACCCCAGAGTCTGTGGCTCTGAAGTCCTCTGCCTCCTCTCGCGGTCCGGCTGGGCTCGGTTCCTCAGGCCTGTTGGCGCTGATCACAGAGTGACAGACGGGGAGCAGCACACCGACGACCCCCTCTCCACCTCCTCCAGGACAGCACAGCCCCTTTCCCCAGAGGCAGATCCCTTCGTCCAGGGTGAAACACTGGGAGATGGGTCAAAAGGTCGCAGGAATGATCTGGAATGGCGATCCAGAGAACTGGCCAAGCAGGAAGTAGGTTTTTAAAGCAGAAGCGCAGAGGTCTATGAAGGACCGATTCTCCTTCTCGAACCAGATTCCCAAACAGCTCCTGTGGAGGTCACGTCTCTGATGAATTGAGTGCTACTGTTTCCAGTCCAGGTAAAGTTTTTCCCCAGGCAGATTGAATCCTTCACCAATTCATTTGATCTTATTGTCAGGAGTAAGACTCAAAACCTTGGATTGGACTTAAAGCTGAATGGCAAAATGAATTGATTTGACAGGTGATGTATCCCAACGGAGAGGAAGATCCAGGTTTTCTTATTATCAACACAAGGAAGCAGTCTGTGAAAGTTGTTCGCCCAAGAAAATGGACAGCAGTTTGTGTAGCAGTTCCACTTTGACACCAGATGAGGAGAAACAGACAAGTGTTGTCCTAACACACTGCGTGCCAGTATGCTTTGACGTCGACTCACCTTTTACCGAATCATTTTAAGATCTACCAAAGCACACGCAGAAAAGAAAAATGAGTTCAGAGTCTTTCACTGGCAATGGGGGTCACTGACAACCACTGCTCACCTCATTAAACTGATGAAAAAGACTGTCCGAGTTTGAAGAAAATAATGCTCAAAAGGTTCAAAGTCACATGACAATGAAGGAAGTAAAACCCTATGTTACATTGCCGTCATTTTAAGTTTTGGTTAGTGAAATAGAGATGCTGCTGGATGCATTATAATGCCGTTTTTATCTTTATATGTTTTAATATCACATTTGTAAGATGCCCATTTAATTATGTGCGGTTTTCTGGTTGAAGCAGATGTACGGTAGAGCTCTGATTTCATAGATATGCGAGATCAGAAGCTAAACAAAACTCTTCCACGAGTCAAAAGGTCTTCATGTCATATGATGCGCAAGAATCCTTCGACAACAATCAAACTCGTCCGAAAAGAAAAAATCCTCAAGACAGCTCAATCGATCGATTTCTGAGTTGAAAAACAGCATGCGTCCAAAATTTGTCAGGTGGGTCTTTCCTTCCCTTCTTTAATGAAGTTTCAGCAGTGCAGTTTTCTGTTTTCTTGCTGAAGGTTCACTGGTATCTGCACAGGAACACGTGGGACCTGCATTAAACAGAAAACAGGCTTGATTCAGAAAAAGCTCCAGGTAAAAAAAAATTACACAAAGACTTGCAGTTACAGTTCATACGGTACACCTAGATTAACGAATACAAAAATCATACCTTTATGAAAATTAGAATATTGTTTTTTGTTGAGACGGTTTTTAGAGAGGTGTTGATTCGGCCGTATGCTTATTTTGGAGGCTGCGTTAGTGGTGCTGTTGAATCATCATTTATCAAAATATTAGACTACAGCTTCCAAAATAACCCATTAAGTTGAATCAACACCTCTCTGTAACATATTTATTGCAGGGCTGCTGTATTAGAATTAGTTTGGCTTACAGAGAAATTAAGCTTAAACCAACATCTCCCTTTTTACCTCTATATACCTGTGTTGCTGCAAATAGCTAAGGTATGTCAGACATTAAACCCCAAAAATAGATTCAAATTCAAGATACTGCTTTTGACACTTCAAATATATTTTGAGAGGCATGGGAGAAAAGCCATGACTCCGTGATCTCAGAACCATTTCATGCTGAAAGCTGGCTCTTTTGTAAAAAAATTGTGTCGGCTTTGGCAAATGAAATATTTATAACAGTGTAAAAATAACTTGTACACTTTCTTCCTCGGTACTTCTCCAACCAGACTGCTGCGCATCTAAACAGGCCTGGCAGTGAGTGAGTGCACACTGCTGGATGAAACTGAGGTTTACGATTTCAACAGCGATTCTTCTTCTGTGGTACATCTCGTTCAATCATGCGATATAATCAGAGTCTGAAATTAAGTTTTTTCCTCACCTGCCACTGTGGCAGGTCACTGAACATTTCTACCGACCACTCAATTTATTTGTCTGCCACTTCTGAAATCTACATAGAACGTTTTAGACTTGTAAACACTGAGTCAGTGGTACCAGACACTAGAAATATGGAATATATTATGTAACCTTAATCGAATCCATGACAATTTTTAACTCAGGAATTGCCTTTTAAAAATAATATTTCTTAATATAAGGAAGTCCTATCTGCCATGGTGGTAGATAGGGTGACGCAATATATAGGTATTGACAATAACTATGATAATATTGTATAAATAATTCAACGCCTCTTAAATCATTTGATATATACAGTTATGGTTACAAACTCTCTCTACCTCCCTACACTTGGGTGTACTGTAATTAATTTGCCAAAAAATAGACACAATAAAATAAGTTAAAGAAGAATTTGACTGGTAGCTTTTTTTCAAATTTTCTATAGATATCTGAATAATACCATTATCATGAATTATATTGGCCACAATAATTGGGTTGTGAAAATCTGATATTGTGACATCCCGAGTGGCAGGTGACCTGAAATTCTTACCTGCCACACAGCCAACATTTACCCTGTTATTTGGCAGGTGTCAGGTGCTAATTTCATTCCCTGGATATAATACAGCTTAAACAAAACAACAACTAAACAAAAGGATGCAATAAATTATATGATGCTGTGCAATAATTATATAATTATCTGACGGACACTTTGTGCAATAATCTGGCAAAACTGTCATCTCATCAATATACATGTTGTATTTTTATATTTTATATTCTATTATCTTTTATATATATTTATATTGCACTATCTCTCTTTTTTATTGTATTATCTTTTTTAGCACCTATAGGATTGTCCCAATCTAATTTCGTTGTACTACACAATGACAATAAAGGGCTTGAATCTTGAATCCCTGTTAACGTTATTCCAACTGAACTATTACATTTATTATTATTATTATAATTATTTTGGCCACAATAATTGTGTTGTGAAAATCTTGATATTGTGACATCCTGAGTGGCAGGTGACCTGAAATTCTTACCTGCCACAGCCAACATTTACCCTGTTATTTGGCAGGTGGCAGGTGCTAATTTCATTCCCTGGTTATAATACAGCTTAAACAAACAACACCTAAACAAAATGAATGTGCACAAACTTAGAGGAGCTACCGTGGTGGGCTCGTTAACGTTATTCCCACTGAACTATATTACATAACATCAATGAGTCTGCCACAGACACGAGCTACAATGTGCAGTGCAGACATTTAACTTCAGTGTGAAACAATCCTCAGATGAATGACAACAACACCGTGTTTACCCACATTACAATACACCATGCAAAACCTCCACATGTCCACAAACACTGCAGCAGACAGTTAACGTTACATGCACGTTTCACCAAGCTAACTAACAGTTAGCAGAGTATCCAAATAATCTAAATAAAACTACCACACAACAGCTAAACAGTCCACGTCCAGTCGGTGTCAGGTGCTAATTTCATTCCCTGGATATAATATATAATACAGCTTAAACACAAAAACTCAAGAGCTACCTCGTTAACGTTATTCCCACTGAACTATTACATAACAGCTCAACAATGTGCAGTGCAGACATTTAACTTCACTGTTAAACAAACCTCAGATGAATGCCTGCAACACAGTGTTTACTCCACATTATAATACACTATGCAAAACCAGCACATGTCCACAAACACTGCAGCGGCAGACCAACACAACACACAGTTAACGTTAACATGCACGTTTCACCAAGCTAATGAATCCCTGTGTGCACAAACTCAAGAGGAGCTACCGTGGTGGGCTCGTTAACGTTATTCCCACTGAACTATATTACATAACAACTCAACATCAATGAGTCTGGGCTACAATGTGCAGCTACTTCACTGTGAAACAATCCTCACATGAATAATGTTTACCCACATCAGAATACACCATGCAAAACCCCAGCACATGTCCACAAACACTGCTGCAGACAGTTAACGTTACATGCACGTTTCACCAAGCTAACTAACAGTTAGCAGAGTATCCAAATAATCTAAATAAACTACCACACAACAGCTAAACAGTCCACGTCCAGTCGGTGTCAGGTGCTAATTTCATTCCCTGGATATAATATATAATAAAGCTTAAACACAAAAACTCAAGAGGTGCTACCTCGTTAACGTTATTCCCACTGAACTATATTACATAACAACTGAACATCAATGAGTCTGGGCTACAATGTGCAGCTACTTCACTGTGAAACAATCCTCAGATGAATAATGTTTACCCACATCAAAATACACCATGCAAAACCCCAGCACATGTCCACAAACACTGCTGCAGCAGACACAGTTAACGTTTACATGCACGTTTCACCAAGCTAACTAACAGTTAGCAGAGTATCCAAACAATCTAGATAAACTACGACACAACAGCTAAACAGTCCACGTTAATCAGTAACCAATAATCAGATATGTCTCTGCTAACTCTGCTATGCTAGCTAGCTAACTCTGATTAGCTAAAAGGTTAACATTAGCTTAGCATGTTAGCTAATAGCTAGCGTTACCTAGCTACCAGTTTAGTAACTGTTAGCTAACGTAAACAGCAGGCTGGTTGAGATGAATTAACGCAGTTAGCTGGCTTAGCAGAGTATACACGTGTTCAATAAGCTCCCAGGGGTTAAAACAGTGTATTAAATCAGCTGTCACGTATAACAATAAGAGGTAAACAGACCTGCTGGCTTTCAGTTGGAACAACACAGTGTTTCAAAATGGCGACGTTAGCAGCACATTCATCAGCGTGCTAACTAGCTCAGCTAACTCTCACTGTGTTTCATGACGATTACCGTGTAACCTTCTCCTCAGCAACATACAGCCTCCAATGGAGAGTGATTATAGGTATATATAGAAGCTGAATATGGTTAAAGAGATCGCAACTATACCACTTGTTTTACTATAATAGGCTATTGATGTTTGTTTGGGTTTTTGGAGGTGCTTAGCTTACCAGCACTCTGGCGCTGCCACTGAGGGATTCGAACAGCCTCGATGATGCTGCGTTCAAGAGCCGTCGAAGATTATGCAACTTGACGAATGTCCCACAGTGTTTTTAAAAAGTCGATGTGTATGTATGTATATATTGGGGGTTGTATTGCATTTGCATATTGTATATTATAAATTGTATATTACAAATAATAATTTGTGCATATAAGAAAAGATAACAAATAGTCAATATGATTAAGTTATATTATAAGTAATGAATTGGTATTGTGATTAAGTTATATTATAAGTAATGAATTGGTATTGTGATTAAGTTATATTATAAGTAATGAATTGGTACTGTGATTAAGTTATATTATAAGTAATTAATTGGTATTGTGATTAAGTTATATTATAAGTAATGAATTGGTATTGTGATTAAGTTATATTATAAGTAATGAATTGGTATTGTGATTAAGTTATATTATAAGTAATTAATTGGTATTGTGATTAAGTTATATTATAATTAATGAATTGGTACTGTGATTAAGTTATATTATAAGTAATGAATTGGTATTGTGGTTAAGTTATATTATAAGTAATTAATTGGTATTGTGATTAAGTTATATTATAAGTAATGAATTGGTATTGTGATTAAGTTATATTATAAGTAATGAATTGGTATTGTGATTAAGTTATATTATAAGTAATGAATTGGTATTCTGGATTGATAACAAATTTATATTTTGATAAGGATAATTATATCAGTAATTAATTTATATTTCTGTATGACACAGATTAGAGGTAATAATTATAGTTAGAATAATTATAAATAATAATAATTATAGTTAGACAAATTTAGGAAAATTGAATTAGTGAGTGGGAAAAAATTAAAAAAACATAGAAACAGATACATGGACATCATGGGGAAAAACAATTACAAGACAGCAATTAAATGACCCTTTAAGCGACTTTTGAAACATTTGAAAGATGAACAGTTTATTGATGGATGTGAAAAGCTACTCCATAATTGGGTTCCTCTAAATCTTATCGAAAATTGACCTCTACTAGTGAGGAATTTAGGAGGATGAGGATCTAGAGATTGATGGGTTGAGTAAGAATGGACCTGAGAATTTGTTTTAAAATAGATCTTGAACTGCTCAGGAATATTCCCACCAGAAAGTATCTTATAAATAAAAACACATATTTGAGAAACATTGAAATCATAAATAGTAAGAATCTGGAGTTTCTTAAATAGAGGAGCAGAGGAGATGACTCTGATCTTGAACTGCTCAGGATCCTCACAAAACGTTTTTGGAGAACTAAAATTTTAAGAAGGTTTGTAGGAAAAGTACTCGCCCAAACTATATTACAATATGAAAGACAGGGATACATTAGACTATAATAATATACAGTGGTGGCTGGTGGAAATGTTTCTAGGTAGGGCTGTGCCACATACAATCAATTTCAGCAAACATCCCAGTATGATTTGATGCAAAAAAGTGAAGGTATCAAAAACACATTACTACTTTTCAGTTAAATAATCAACAATTATTTTATTCCAACAGGAGCAGTAAAGAATGCTTAGAAAAACACAACAGTATAGTATGTACTCAGTGGTGGAAAGTAACTAAGTACATTTACTCAAGTGCTGTACTTAAGTACAATTTTGAGGTACTTGTACTTTACTTGAGTATTTCCATGTTCTGATACTTTCTACTTCTACTCCACAACATCTCAGAGGGAAATATTGTACTTTTTACTCCACTACATTGATTTAATAACTTTAGTTACTTTACAGATTCAGATAATTAATACAAAATATAATCAACGAATAAATGATGTATTATTATAGCTTAAACTACCCAGCAATATATAAAGTCATCAATATACATATTGTATTTTTATATTTTATATTGTATTATCTTTTATATATTTTTTTTATATATTTATATTGCACTATCTCTCTTTTTTATTGTTATCTTTTTTAGCACCTATGGGATTGTCACAATCTAATTTCGTTGTACTACACAATGACAATGAAGGACTTGAATCTTGAATCCATGTTCAGATTATTAATACAAAATATAATCAACGAATAAATGATGTATTATTATAGATTAAACTACCCAGCAGTAAATACAGTCATTAAAATGAGCTCCACCTTTACCAGCTGCAACATTAAAGTGATAAACACATTAATGCATCAATAAGTATAATCCAATAATATACATTATTCTGCATAAAATATATATCCTATAACATGGTGTTGGTAGCAGGTATATTTGGGATTTTTGGATCTTGAATACAACTTAATACCTCCCCCTCCACTGACAGCCCAGCCAGTCGATACCAGAACCAGTCTCATTCAGTATATTAGGAGACAGGCATTTAATCGAGCACCGATATAATGACAGCCTGCAAACGACCTTTAGTTTAGCTAGTTAATGTTAACTTTGTAACCACTAAACTCAATGCAGTTGTGCCTGCAGTGGCCGTGGCAAACAATTGCATGACAAATAATTAAAGGGTAAGGTTTAGGTAAGTGTAACTTCTGTGTTGTATTGGTTGTTACAGTAGGATAGCTCTGTATTGCATCAGGTTGACATGATGTGTGCTAACTGCTAATAGCAGCACTGGGGTGTTTATATCATAGATAAAACTGCAGTGTGCATGTTGCTATGGGGAGTGTTTTATTACAAATTAATAACTTGTCTTTTTCAGATTGAAAATGATTAGATTTGCATCTGGAAGACTCATAATTTCTGGGGTAAGTAAGAGAATTTATAATAATAATAATTTTATTTGTAGAGCACTTTTCAAGCCCAAAGCACAAAGTGCTTTCCAAGGAAATTCACATCACAGCAGAATACAATGAAACACAAATAATTAAATAAAAAACAATAGAATGGGAAAATAAAGAAACAAGCATGTACATATTCATACAATTACATATGCACATACATACACATCAGCACACAAGGATACAATTTGACTGTAGATCAATGCAGCTTGCTTACTAATAAATACTATATGTGCCAGCATTATATATAACAATAATACGTCATGATGTTTATGCACTTTAATGATTATTATGTTCTCAGGTTCCAGTATGGAGATGTCTTCAGCAGATAACCAGAGCACCAAACTACACAACAAAAGCTCAGCTGCTGCTTCACTCTCAAGCCTCCTCAGTCTTAATGCCATCCAGATCCAGACTGACTCCCACCAACAGGCTGTTGAGCATCAGGCCCGTGAGCTGGCCCGCCTCACGTCTCTGCCACGGGGATTCACGAGGCGCCTCAGAGAGAGGTGACAGCAAAGAGGGTTTCAGTTTGAGGGCCCTCACCCAGGCTCCCAAACCAGCTCTCTACCTCGGCCTCTCTGGGCTCATCCCTTTCCTGTCTGCCCCTCTGCTGATGTCTGCCACGCAGTCCTTCTACCCTGAACTTGCATATGCTCAAGTGGTCTACGGAGCCTGTATAGTCTCTTTCCTCGGAGGTGCCCGCTGGGGGTTTGCCCTCCCTGCCGGTAGTCCTGCTCAGCCTGACTGGATGAACTTGGGCAACAGCGTGGTGCCTTCACTTCTGGCCTGGCTAGCGCTACTCTGCAGGGATAATATCGCAGAAGGAGCCCTGGTAGTTATCATGGGACTGGGTCTCTCTCTGCACTACGACCTGACCCTGCTGCCTGGCTACCCCTCCTGGTTCAAAGCCATGCGGACTCTCCTCACTCTGGTCGCCACCTTCTCGCTGGTGGCTACCCTGACAATTAAAAAATTCTGCACCGAGAAGAAGATCAAAGAGATTTAGAACTGATTTAAGGGGACAGTTTGTACTTTGAGCCACATGGACTCAATAAAAAATGTCAAATTAAGTGCAGATGTCGACAGTCTGGTTTGTTCACACTAGTGTACACCAACGCACTATAGTAATTTAGTTACCTATGTAATAGTTTTAATATCTTTTGGGACAAGTGTGACATGTAGAAATGTGGCATATCATTTAGAAAATGAATAAGAACAGTTGCAAAATGGCCACAGAAATACAAATTAGTTTAAATGTAGAACAAGGCAGACTTCGAAATGAATGAAACATGTATAATTTATCAGAAAACATTTGTAGACTCACATTCTTTGCTGTGAAAAGTACAGACATTAAGTACCCTTGTTGAAATGGGTTTGGATGTGCCAATTTTACATGTGCAAATTTGAGACAATGGATAAACATTGGGGCTATTTGCATACATTTCCCTTCCATTGTTGTGTAACTCCAGACTGATGCAAGTCATTATAGTTCTATGTTATTTATGTTAACTGTTCCCAAACATCCTCACTGATCCATCTTTCCCTGGAGTATATGATACAGGGACCTGAATATTTTATCAGTTATGTAAAGATGTTACATTTTCACACATCACAACCGTTACAGTAAAAATGTATCACAATTAGTTTTATATATTCAGTGTAAATCCAGGAGTGCTGAGTTATCTGGCACTAGGTAAGTGATCCCATATGTTCTTGTTTGCACAGTTCATAAAATCTCTCTTGCAAACATTCACAGTCAACTCAGGATGTTTGTCATTTACAGTATGTGCCAAATCAGTGTGATGTTTACAGTGGAGGATGGCCCTGAGCCATCTTTTAAGTTATTACATTTTAGCTATCCTAAATGAAGAGAGAAGTAATGTAGGTTCATTTTAAAACCAGCACACACATAACTCTTTTATGAAGTTTATTAAGACTGAAAAACAACCAAGATGTTATAACCGTTGATAGGAAATACTGATGCATTGTGCAACGGATCCACTCAGCTTGCAAACGTGATGAGCTCCAACATCCAAAGAGAAAACATGAAATAAGTTACCATAAAGAAGGTAAAAACATTTCTACATACCGGTATGTATAAAGTTGAAATGTAAATTGTAGTAATGTCAGGCGCCACTTGCTTGGATCTGAGTGTAAATAGTGATTAAAGAGGCACTATTATTTACAGTATCGTATATATACAAAAATAATCCAGTGAAAATTGCTGAGTGATAACTGCACTGGTGTGCTGTTCAAGTTTATACTTATTTACAGGAATCACTTACCATGGAACTTTGGTTCCATTATTAAATAGACTCAAGTGGTTTGATAAATCCTTCAAGTAGCAATGCACTCACCTCAAACATTTCTTTAAGGAAAATTAAAGAAAAAACAAACAGTGCTTTTACATCTTATCCAAGAACTGTTCGCAGTGTTCCCAAAAGGTCCATCCAAAATAGAACTCCTCTGCTGTGAAAAACATCCTTATCACAAGGATCGCTTTGTTTTCAAATACACAAGACCGGATAACAAGTGTGTTTCCACCGATATTCTTGTAAAAGTATTTAGTGAATTGAAAATAGAGACACAGACGAGTCCAGTTTAAGCAGTTTTGGCAGTTTTCCAGTTTAAAATCTGCTGTCGTATGTTCAATGAATGTCAAATGTTCTGGACAAATTGAATAAAAAAAAACAAAAAACATGTCTAATCCATGTATAAATAACATAGATGATCATGTGAAAGCCTACTTGAGACAGAAACACACTTTTGTGTTTCTTAAGGTGCAGCTTTTCTTCAGTTTATGCAGTTTTGGAATGATTCAGGTACCGATTTGGACGTCCACAGTTTGAATGTTCCTGGCTATCAGAGCACGGCCAGCCCGCCGTCACAGCGGCTGGTGATCATGTTGCCGACTTCAGTCCAGGTGTCCAGGTGAGGGTCATAGATCTCTACAGAGTCCACCGTCACCGGAGCGGAGAAGTCTCTGCTGGCGGCCCTGCCACCGACGGCGTACAGCAGCCCGTTAACTGCTGACACTGACACGCCTGCACGAGCAGTGGACATCGGAGCCACCTCGACCCATTTCTCCTGTAGAGAGACAAGCACAGAGGTGAGGAGAATGTTGGGATACAGATGTTACGGACTGAAAATGAAATTGTCCCACTTTACCTCTTCTGGACAGTACTTCTCCACTGTCTCCAGTGCACCCAGCGCTTCGTTCCAGCCGCCCACCGCGTAAATGCAGTTATTGAGGCAGGCGACCCCCACATAGGCTCGACGTGTGACCATGACGGGCAGGGCGCTCCATCGGCGGGAGATTGGGTCATACACCTCGGCTGAACGCAGCTCCATTCCTTCGTCACTGATTCCTCCAATCACGTAAATAAACCCTGGAAAGAGACATTTAGTTCAGAGCTGCTGCACAGAATGTCCAAGTCATCAGAGAAGTAAAGAAATACACCGTAGTAAACCCAAACGAGAATGAGGGTTCAGTAGCATTTGTAAGTGAAGGAGCTATTTATTTTGTCATTAGTATTAAGTTGTTCTTTGACTAAGAATAATAAGTAGTATTGTTTGATTGTGTAGTATATTTAGTTTTTGTGTGAATTAGTAGTTTTGTTTTGTTTTGTTTGTGAACTGGGTAACACTGTGGGCACCCGCGGTTATGTATGTAGGTACTAGGCAGGTATAGGACCAGCATGCACCTGGGTAGGCCTATGTTTTTTTCTTACTAGAGCAAGAGAGGCAGCGATAGCCATGATTTCTTTGTTCTTTCGTTTGCTTGCTTATTTTTTTTTTTAAATAAATCATAAGAAACACAGAAACATTGCATGAACAATGGACTCTTTTGCCTGCGAATACCCATGGTGTGTCAGTGGCCATTTGATTTAGATTTTTCTGACAAATGGTCACTACAGTAAGTGTGTATGAAACGGTTTGTGAACACTCAGAAAAGCACTTAACTAAGCTTACAAGTTGCACTGGATTGTACACATTTATATTTCAACAAAAGGGGAGGAACACACCTTGTAGCTCACAGCAGCCAAAGTAGTAGCGAGGAACCGCCATGCTGCCGATGACCTCCCACTTGTTCTCCTCTGGGTCGTAACGCTCCATGGTCTTGCCAATCTCAGAGCCGATCCAACCACCTACAGAAGAAGCACAGTACATGTTGTTTTGTTCTGATAATGATGAGCTTCTATCACCCAATCCAGCTGTGTCATTGCTTGTAATTTTTATGGATTTTGGTTAAACATAGTGCTACTGTGGTATTTACCGAGTGCATACAGAGCTCCGTGGCAGGGGCAGACGCCAACGCCACAGCGCGGAAAGTTCAGAGACGCCACGGCGGCCCACTGCTTGGTCACTGGGTCGTATCTCTCAGTGCAGTCAAATATCATGGAGTCTTTCTCCCCTGGTGAAAAAAAAATATTCCTTGTCAGACTGAAGATTGTTTTTTTTTCTGGGCTTGAACACAAACACAAAACGGCCTCAGCTCTCTCACCTCCCACCACATAGATCATGCCCTCCAGTACTGCGACCCCCAGCCCACTGCGGGCCTGGTGCAGGGACGACACGGTGGTCCAGTACTGGTTGAAGGTGTCGAAGCGCTCCACGCAACTCAACGCCCGGCTGTCGCTCCAGCGGCCGCCCTGCAGCCGAGTGTAGCCTCCTGCCACGAAGAAACAAGTAAAGGTCCACAATAAATGACATTTCTGACATTTGGAACATCTCAGGTACTGTCACCAAAATTCATCAGGTTACTTTTCTATGTTGAAAATAAGTGATTTGAAACAGAACCTATGGCGTAGAGGTATTTCCTGGCTTTTCTTCTGGGTCTCATCTTGGCTGGTTGTAACTGACTGTACATCTTATTTTCTTTGGGAGACTTTGTGACTTCAGTGTATTCCTTCAGCAGAGTCTGCAGTGCCACCCGCAGGCTGAAGTCCGCAATACCTTCAATGAACGTCAAAATGGCAAAAAAGTTCAAAACGGTGTTTACAATATGTCACCTTACAGCAATATTGTAAATATAAATTAATAAGTATGTAAACTATAAAAAGGGGGATGCAAAATGTTATGTTTCCCTCACCCTCTATGTACTTGAACAGTCTCTGTGGGGAAAGCAGAGGGAAGCGGACCGGTTCCAACACCTCCACTACGTGTTTTTTCCTCTTCGCCACATCTTGGAGCACCCAGTCCATGGCTGCGGTGAATACCTGGTACTCATCCTCAATCCTCAGCTCTTCACTTCTTAGCAGCCTCACCAGCTGGTCCTTCAACAGGCACCTGAACTCATCGGTGACGCACACCTAAAGAGAAGCAGTTGATAGAGGCCAATCTGTAAGCATCAAACTTGAAAATTCAGCGTGAGTTGAAATGCTTTTAGCAAAATAAATGGTAAATCTACAATTCTGATAAAATGCTGATGGTGTTTGACAGGGCTTGTTTTGAATAAGGACAGAATGAGAACAGATTTCACGTACATCTAGTTTCAATTTATCAGGGAAACACAAAAAAAGAGTTTGACAGCAACACCAAGTAATGGTAGCTCTTATTGTTTCATACCTCCAGAAAGTGAACATGGATGTAGTTCTCAGTGAACTCCAGCATCTCCATGCAGGCAATCTGCTCCAGGAACTGAAAGATGCCCACACAGTTGGACGGGTCCATGTGACCCTTGAGAAACTCTCCACAGATAGACACCACCTCGTTCAGCTGCAGCATGTCTGCCGCCACCATCAGCTCCTGGACGTTCTCCACTGTCACACTGATCACGCCTGATAGGAAAAAAGGGTACATATTTACACTCAGAAAAATGGTACGAAACTACACAGATCTTGTTGAATTTGATGATGATGGGGGAAATCATGATGGATGCGGACCTGTGTATATGAAGTCCAGCAAAACCTCAAAGACCTCAGTCTCCACTCCGAGGATCTGCACCTCCTCTTTATCCGCCTCCCTCATCCCCCCGGAGAACAGAGCGGAGAAGTAAGGGCTGCTGGCAGCGAGCACCAGTCGGTGGACCCTGAAGACCCGGCTGCCCACCCTCAACCCCACGTCACAGAAGTCGGTGCGGAGCCGCATCTTGTTCATTTGGGCCAGGATGAGTCTGGCGTACCGGTCTGAGGCCAGCAGAGCTTGCTCGGACGCCTGCGTTGCCATGGCAGCCGCAGCATCAGCACCACCACCACCACAACCAGTGGATGTTGACACGGAGGTGGAGTACATAGCAGCTGGGGCAGGTCTGTGTTAACATGGAGGCCCTCCTCTCTCTAGTGAGTCTCAGCACAAAACAGACCTGAAAAGACACAAGAGCATCAACACCAAAACACACACAGAGAGTCACTGACAACACTTGACGGTTGTGTAACAACGCAGAGGAGGATGATGGCTAAGCTGTCATCCATGATGGAGAATGACTCCCACCCCATGCAGGACACCATCTCAGCACTGGAGAGCTCCTTCAGCGACAGGCTGCTCCACCCAAAGTGTGTGAAGGAGCGCTATCGCAGGTCCTTCCTTCCTGCAGCTGTCAGACTCCACAACCAGCACTGCTCCCAGTAGACCACTTACACTTACACACCAAAACACTGACAATAACCTGATATTTTCAGGTGGAATTTCATTCATTCATTCATTAATTCTCACTGTGCAATATCATTTTCCACTTGTGCAATTTTGTTAATAGTCTGTTTATTGTCAATACTGTATATACTGCTCGTATTTTTATACTTCCTTCTATTTAAATGGTTCATATTTTGTTACACTTTGTTAAGCTCTTTTTTTACTGTGTTAAGATAAGATAAGATATTCCTTTATTAGTCCCACAGTGGGGACATTTGCAGTGTACAGCAGCAAAGGGGATAGTGCAAAAAAACAAGATGCATCAGCTAACAGAGTAAAAAAAAAAAGAGCTAAACAAAGTGTAACAAAATATGAACCATTTAAATAGAAGGAAGTATAAAAATAGGATAAGTATATACAGTATTGACAATAAACAGACTATTATCAAAATTGCACAAGTGGAAAAATGATATTGCACAGTGAGAATGAAATGAAATTCCACCTGAAAATATCAGGTTATTGTCATATGTGTTAGCTGATGCATCTTGTTTTTTTTGCACTATCCCCTTTGCTGCTGTACACTGCAAATTTCCCCACTGTGGGACTAATAAAGGAATATCTTATCTTATCTTATCTTAAAACTGAGGCAATATCTGCAATATAATAAGGGATAAAGGTATAAAAGCGGATTTTCTTGACTGTTTTGTGGTATAGCACACTGGTGCAGTCATATATAAGTTACTGTCCATCATCTTTGTTGCTATATTAGCTATAAAAAATAAATAAACACCTCCCACCGCCGTTAGCCAGAGATGCTAGGCAACAGACAGCTGAGGGTGGATTCAACCATCATGTTCATCAGTAAAATGAGACACTTTTACAGCTCGACCAGCTCCTGCTCAGACAGTGTCAACTCACAGAGAAATTGCAGACTTTTATAGAGAAAAAAAAAATCTAAATTCAGCTTGTTTTTAACCGAGACTCACCCATAAGTTTACTGATGAGGATACAGGCAACTTCCGTCGCCCTGCAGACTGTCAACACATCAGTCTGTCTGGATCAACTGCACTGGTCTGCTTCTTCTTCTTCTTTGGTGTTTATTGGCGGTTTGGCAAAAACCATCTTAGAGGTTCATTACCGCCACCATCACCATCTGGACTACTGGAGTGTGGAGCAGGAGATTGTGCAGAAACAAAATTAAAAAAATAGAAAAAAAATAATAATAGAAAAAAAGTAAAAATAAAATAATAATAATAATAATGATATTAATAATAATAATGAGGAAAACTCTAGATTCGTTTAACTAAATCAGTTTCTCTTAAAAACTGAATAATTTCACAGTATATATTATCTACAAATGTTTGAATAAAAAAAAAAAAAATATAAATAAAGATATATAAATAAATAAAAAATTATAAAAATAAATAAATAAATAATAATAATTATAATAATAATAATAATGAGGAAAACTCTAGATTCGTTTAACTAAATCAGTTTCTCTTCAAAACTGAATAATTTCACAGTATATATTATCTACAAATGTTTAAATAAAAAAATAAAAAAATTTAAATAAACATTTTTAAATAAATAAAAAAAATGTTTTTTAAATAAATAATAATAATAATAATAATAATAATAATAATAATAATAATAATAATAATAATAATAATGAGGAAAACTCTAGATTCGTTTAACTAAATCAGTTTCTCTTAAAAACTGAATAATTTCACAGTATATATTATCTAAAAAATTTTAAATAAAAAATATTTTTTTAAATATTTTTAAATTAAAAATTAAAAATAAAAAAAAATAAAAAAAATAGAAAAATAAAAAAATAAAAAAATAAAATATATAAATAATAATAATAATAATAATAATAATAATAATAATGAGGAAAACTCTAGATTCGTTTAACTAAATCAGTTTCTCTTAAAAACTGAATAATTTCACAGTATATGTTAGCTGCTGTATTCCCCAATAGACCTGACAATGAAAAGTCCTGGTGTTTTGCCTTCCTTAGTGACTGTAAAAGGTGATTCCTCTGGATACTGTAATTCCTGCAGTGTATCAGTACATGTTCGACAGTTTCTGGTTGATTACAATATGTGTATTTTCCCAGTTGGGTCCTTGCCTATTCTATATAATGTATAGAATATAATGTATACATATTTAATTTGTGTTTTGTT
>CAKAKR010064501.1:9680-32853 GCA_916700685.1 Adelosebastes latens | reverse complement strand
AGAACAGCACATGTGCCCCCAAAACCCTTGCTTCACGTTGTAAACAAACACAGAGCAGAAAATTAAAGTGACAGATTTATTGACTAGGCTAAAAATAGACTTTTAAATTAGACAAGGGAGCGGTGAAAGAGTTCATGTATAGTGGGACCTCGACCAGCAGTGACCAGTGAAGACGTCTGCCAAGTAAAACAATACACCCACATCACTAAAAATGGCATTCAGTGGAATCTAAACCCCTCTCCGTCCAAGTGGGAGTCAAATACTTCAAAATTTACTGTGAAAACACAGGAGCACTCTCCCATCTGCACTTAGAAATACTGTAACGGAGCCACAAACAGATGGTTGTTAATGTTTTGTCTGGAAAAAGCCTCCCCAGGGACGGATTAAAAGTCCCAATGAGTATGTAGACCTGAGGGCGGACTTTTACAAACAGGAGCACCCATTTACTCAGACAGCAGATGAATATCAGGGTAAATCAATTCAAAATGTTCATAATGAATAGTCTCCAACTGGTGTGGCTGCAAGGCAACCATGGACATTTCATTCAGATTATTCTGAGAAGTTTTAGCCCACCATAAACTGGTAAAATGGGCAAGTCCGTTCTCATTCTCAGGGCGTCAAATACCAATGCATTGTCATGCATGACGGCGTTTGATGCGGACGCACAAGGCACCCTTTAGAGTCTGTATGAGACGCACCAGGCTTTCAAGTAACTACCATGTTAACCCATCTATGTCAATACTCAGAGAAAGTGGTCGGGGAGAGTGGTGACGTAGTTTAAAGAGCGAAAAAAAAAACACATATTGTGGATGGATGGGTCCAACCAACAGGGCTTTCATCCAGGAGACTGCTGTTTGTGTCCCGTGTGAAACCAACAACGTGTTTGTCTTTGTGTTCACAACATTAAGTTTAACTTTACAAACCCAGTCATTTTTAGCCAAAGCATGATGTTTTTTTCCTAAACCTAACAAAGAGGTTTTGTTGCCTAATCCTAAGCAAGTGTGTTTGTTTGAATTCACAACGTTAACCACGTGTTTACTGCAACCGTAGTAAAGCGTCATAGTTTGACTCGCTGGGCCACACAGTGCGTTACAAAGTGACGCCAAGGGGTCCTGGCTGACAAAGCATCAGTATGGACTAGTTGGGATGAGAATATTCCCTAGACCAAAAGGGGCCCCAAAAGTCAGACACATCAATCCATTTTGGTAATTTGATTTACTGAAAATAAATGAGAAGATTGGCACCATGAAAAGTACAATATCAACTGAGGCAGGTCCAGCATTATTATCCAGTCTTGGTCCTGTCTTAGAGAGAGGTTCAGTGTTAAAATCTATTTTTAAGACTTCTAATTTTTCAGTTTATATTGTGCTCACATGGTGAGAATAAAATCATATTTAATCAAATTACCGCAAACTAACACAAAGTAAGTTAAGTTGTATGCCAGCATAGAGCAGTACTTGTTTTGCTGGACTTAAAGGACAGGTTCGTTCTTTTTCAAGTCTGTCTTCAAACAATATTCATAAGCGGATATCGATTTTTTTTAGGTGGGCCTTTCTTTTAGGTGACTAAAATACGTTTTGTCCCCATCAACAGCAGTACATTTCTTTGCTCCCGTGTCGGTACTCTTGTCTGTTTCTCCAAACTGGGGGCGTGCCGACCGTCATCTACTGTAAGTAATACACCTACTATGGATAAGTACCTCATACAACCCCACTTCAAAACACCCAAACTATCCCTTTAATACCCATTTAACTCGGACTACTAAAGCCTCATATTAGCTTCAGCTAAACTTAAAGTGTTATGTTTTCATAATCATTTCAATAGACTTATCAGTACCCTTTTTCCTAATGCTACTAATTTTGTCAATATGTGCCTGATTTGTATTGTTTTCAGCAACATAACATATTTGAAATTTGGCTTAAATGTGGCTTCTTCCTAATCAAAAGCACTTTGTTTACAACTAGACAAGCTTATTAGGTGCAGAACAAGTGATCAGCAGTGGGCAGGACGGCTGGTTTACATTCGATTAATCATTAAATTTTGAGAGAATTACAAGTTTATTTTCATAGTTGTGTGGCTTACACTGATTATATAGTATATTATGTGTCTATTAACTTGTTTGTATCGTGGCTCAACAAGAGGACAACATCCTTTTGAGGCCCGGAGGAAGAGGGCAGATAAACTGTCCCTGTTGTCCTCTCAGTCTTATCCATAAAGATAGAGTATCTGCTGTCTATTAAAATCTCTGAACACACAACGTATAGCTTATCATCCGCCAAGACTGTTTAATCTTACCCTGTCTCCTCCTAGCAGAGCTAAACATAGGCTACTGTTTCTAAAATAATCGCCACTCAGGAGCGTGTGCTATGGGAACGTTTCAATAATTAATTCAGGCTCTTTTTTCTCTCTCTCTCTTACTCAGAGACACGCACATGCTGCTCACCCAGCAGATCACGTGTCGTCCTTACAAACACTGTGTTCCTTACATTTTCTGAAAATACCACAGCTGTCTGAGGTCTTTTAAATGATGTGCTTGTCCACGTTAAATAGAGGCCTCAGAACCCCTCAATCGGCCCTAAATCATCTGGTGCCCGCTGGCTGAAAGGAGCAGCCCGCTGTGGTGTTGGGCTGGGCTCAGGCTGGCCGTTCTGTGGGCTCCTTCAGAGAAAACATGTCACGTGTGTGTGGATTATGCCTGCTTTGCATCTGTGGAGCATGAATGTGTGAGTTTGTGTGTTAGAGGAAGGGGTTGGGATGAACAGGAAGGAAAAAGGAAGGAACTGATTGTCACTGTCTGGGGTTAAAGGAAGATTTGGCACCTGTTTGGCCTTGGGGTGCAGGGCTTATATAAAGTGTGTTGGCGTGAGTGGTGTTTAGAGCAGGTGTGCAGCTGGGATTCATAAGCCAAATGGTCGAGCATTAACACTGCAAGGGCTCATGGTACGTGTCCATATGGGCGTTTTTGAATGAGAGGGATCGCCTCGCTTCCAAGCATTGGACGCATGATGGGCTACCACTAGACACCTGATTGGACGAACGCTTTCACTTGTAGGCTGCTGCTCCCAGCTCTCAAACCGGAACCAACATGGCGGCTCGTTTGGAAACTTTTTTCTCGTATACATCAGACCGGCAATACGTCATCCAGAGTAGGCTTGCATGACCACGCCCCCTTTTGGGGGAAAACAATCCTCAGTCCCTCATAGATAGTATCAGAGTAAACAGAAGAAGTTGAAACATGTCTCTAAACTTCTACTTTAAACAAACCAGTAATAGTAATAACGCCGAAGAGTTGCTGTGTAGCTGGTTGCACCAACAATAAATCCAAAAACGCTGATCTCCGGTGTGCTCCCCTGCCGTGTCCTAACAAAGATATAATAGAGGGGCTTTATGGCTCCAAGCTATAGACCAGACCAGCATCACGTCATCTCCGAGGCTGTGCTCCCGTTTGGAGGAAGGAAACTCGCCGTCACATGAGAGACAATGATGAAAAGCTGTTGTGTAGCGGGTTAACCGAGGCTTTCATATTCAAATTTGAGGCACATAGATGCGGGAACATTCACTGTCAGTGTGCTAAATCGCTAAATGATGCTGGTGACAGTGACTAGCATGGCTAGCTAAAGTTAGCTTGAGTGTGAGGCTGCTGCAGTAATACACTCATACATTAACGTTATAGCAGCATCAGACTGTCGTCTCCAACTAAATCTCAGCCTATAGATCAAACAGTTGGCTCTTAACAGGCTGGTTATTTACAGACAACACTTAGCCTAATGGGATTCAATCAAATATGTATAGATGTCTGGATAAGCAATATCCGGCCACTGTGTTGGACGGGGGAATACTGAAGGGACATGACGGTGATCAACCTTAATTTACGAAGGTCTCGCGAATGCTCAGGTTCAGGCAAGGTCGCAAAATAATTATTAGACATGTGTATAAAACAATCGTTTCTATAACAAAAGATGAATGCATACAAATTTGTCAAAATTAGAATCCAAACAAACGTCAAATTGAATTGAAGTCTATGGGATCTTTGGTTTGCTTTCCCCTAAAAGGGGGCGTGGCCTTGCCTTTTTGCAAAGTACCCATATGTGACGGTCTGAAGTAGGCTATATGCCTCCTGGCTGCAGGAAAATGTAGTTATTGCACTTTAAATCTTATAAGATCCTGTTATGCATCTTAATAGCATCTTTGTTTAGACTCTCCCTGCCTTGTAAATGCCCACAACATTCAGGCTGCAGACCACCAGTTCTTAATGCAAGCTTTCTGCTAGAAATGCGAAGTCTCAAGATGAATTGAAATACACCGATGGCATCATCAGGATTGTTTTCTCAGACTTTAGTAACTGATCTTCATGAGTAGAATTGTGTAAAATCCAAGAACACTTTTTCATAAAGAAAAGATCAGGATTTGTCCCTTTTTCCACCCTTGTTTGCCTCATTGTAAGTCTACAAAAGCAAAGTACTAACATGCTTTAATCCCTTAGGACCACTTCCCCCTTCTCTCTCTCCGTCTATTCCTGTCTTTGCCCCGAGGGGCTGGATGCTTGATCTGCGCTGGAGAAACAGTGAGGGTCTGAACCAAACACCAGATCAGAAACCAGTTAAAAGTAAAAGTAGTGGCCTGGATACGTCCACTTCAGCCTCACTGGGATTACCCACGCTACTCAGAAGTCACACTGCCTCAGAGTACGAGCCTGTCAGGGGCATCTGTTCCCTCACCTGTCATTCATTTTTTGCTCCCTATATCCCCAACCTTGGTTGAAATTAAACTTTATTTTTCAAGAGAAGGTTTGCTGATTGTACATTCTCCTTTTCCTCCTCACATAAATGTTTTATATTACAGATAGTGGGAATAATATACCCTTCCTTTCGTCTGTATCGCGTGTGTTCAGTGAGCCGGGGATTTCAGAGAACATTGTCCTTTCACTTCCAATCTCCTACCTCCTCTTTGTCTGTGTCTGTCTCGCTCTGTGGTGTATTTGACCTCCTCCTCTCCTCTCAGCAGGTTTGAGTCTGATTGTGCGCCGCAGCTGAACTGGCAACAAACCTGCAACCACAGCAAACAACTGGAGGTGAACGGTAATGAACTCATGTCCTCTGTGAAACACACACCACGAGCGCTGCGGCAGGAAGACTCTCTGCGCCAACTGGAAACTAGGGCTGGGACAATACACCTATCTCCTGATTCGATACTATCACGATACTTGGGTGCCGATTCAATATGTATTGATGATTTTTAAGTATTGCGATTCAATATTACGATTTATATTATTTATTTTTGTTAACTCTCTTAACACTAGACCATGGGGAAAAGTTGAATCATACACTTCTAGGGACTTGTACTTTGTAAAATATCTAAATTAATGCATTAAAATGTTTGATTTTCAGCATGTATGTAGTCAGATTTCCTGAAGTCAAATATATCAGTCATTGTCAGAGATTATTCATTAATGTTTTTCCAGCAATCCAAAAATCAAATTGAAGCAAATATATCGATTCTGGCATTAAAAAATCGATCTAAAAAATCGTTAAAAGAAATCATGATACATAGGTGATTCGATTTTTTTCCCACCTCTATAGGAAACATCTCCTTCCTGATTAGGATTGCCCCAAAGGTTGAACCAGTGTACAGTTTTGCTGCCGCTGAATCTATAGCTGACGGTTATGTTTTTAACAGTGAGCTCAGAGATAAGGAGGAACCGGTTACAGGCATGCTGACGGGTGCTAATCAGCTGGGACACACATGTGGGAAATACCGGAGTGTCTGTTCCTGGACCGGGACCTGCTCTGTGTCACTGGACAGACAGACCAGACAGCACCCATGTGTGAAAGACGTGACCTCAGTCACTCTGAAGAGGCCCAAGTGGAAAGAGCTGCTGCTGTAGGACCTGATAATGTCTTTTAATTAGTCATCATAAGTGAATGCAACGACGACTTGTCATTCTGGATTGTGAGAAGCTGTTTTTCTGCTCCGCCTGTCTTTCTTCGGTAGGCCTAATTTGTCACAAAGCCAGCAGCCTTCTTAAAGGAAAGCCGATCCACCCGAGCCACGTTTCAGCGTCTTCCTTTCCTTAACAAATTCCTACGAGTCACTCACTCTGAAAGGGAGCATTGTGATTCAACCAAACACTACTCCTACTTCTCTTGTGGAAAATGAGGGGAAAAAGGAAGTGGGAGAGCATGTGTGTCCAGCACCACTTGCTCAAAATGCTTTCCCGCCTGGCCTAGGCTGGCTATGGCAAAGACCACAGGCTGGCTCAGAGAGAGAAATGCTGCCTTCATGTGCTGCTCGTAAAACTTACAACTTCAAAAACAGCTACGGAGATTAAAGGCCGGGGTATGCTTGAAACAAACTAGGTTGTCCAATATGTTAGCCAACAACATCCAAAGGTTAAAGTGTTTATAATTTCTCTAAATAATCACAATTATAGGTCTAGAAACGGGCTAGACGCAATGAATCGTACAAAAAGGTATAATGGCACACGCTTTTGGACAGATTCTCCCCTTAGAAATTCATGCTGTTTAGCTTTAAAAGTGACAGAAATAACAGAGTGCTACAGGAATGAGTCCTAAAACCCAGAAATGAGTTAGCATTTTAGCACTTTTGGTTCCCTCGTCTGGAAGTCAATAGGTTTTTTGAATGGGTTTTTAGTTAGATGCCTGAAATAAGGTCTGTGGTTAACACAAGCTTAAGAGATTTTAAAGTTTTGTTCTATGACATAAAATACATCAATAAATATCCCACTCATGCATTTTTACGTTAGCTTTTTACTTCTGGAGCTTATTTTCTGCAATAATCCAAAACTCAATGGAAAAATCCTATTGGCTTTTTGTCGAGGGAACCAGGGTGATGCCAACTTCCTGGTTGGCCTACAAAACTGTGACATCCCTGTGGCACTATATAGAAATGCTTCCAATCACGCATTTAGCATCTTTAATTATCTGGAGCATAAAGATTTTGGAAAGTATACTGGCTCAGCAGAGTGAATTTGGAGATGATTGACTGCACACCTTTCTTTATTCTGACTGTATGGTGGGATGAAATTGGACATTGGTGATTTTTAGCTGTAGGGAAACATATTTTTTTTTAATTTAATTTATTTATTATAATTAATTATTATTATTATCATTATTATTATTATTATTATTATTATTATTTATTGGTTTATCTTTTTTATTTGTGTAATATTTTTTTATGTATTTATTTTTTTCTTTGTCTTGTGTGTTTGTATACTAGGAGTGTAACGATACGTTTTTACAACGATACGATACGATACGATTTCCATGGTTCCGATACGATTCAGGACGATATTTGGCTCATCTAGAGCGATACGATACGATACGATTCAATAATTTGAAATCGATACAGTAACTTTTTTTTGTCAAAAATTCAATCAGTGTGACTGTGAAATAAATAGCTGGATACTGGACAGTGCAGGTCAGGATTCCTCAAAGTTTTTCTTTCGATAAATGAATTATGTATATAAACAAGTAAACAACGATTAATGGCAAATACATACACCTTTTATTAAATGTGTCTTTTTGGAGTCTTAGGGAATAGGTTATTTGTTCCAGGTGGTAAATTTCCCATACGTTCTCAATCCATAAATTGTATGTTGGAGGCTCAGGATTTAGCCACTTAATTGTGCAGATTTAATTGTAAAATGGCTCTTTTGATAGTAAAGGTTGCTGACCCCTGAGTTAGTGTGTTAGCTGTTGAAGTTGTGACATTTCCCACAACACGTGAAGGAGGCACTGGTTGTATCGTGGCTTGGGGGCGGGGTTATGCTAATGAGGCAGTCGATGACTGAATAGATGCTCCGGCTTCTGTAAGCGGAGCGCCGGGGACACTTGCTGCGGAGACAAGAGACAAGAGACCAGAGACCAGAGAGAGTGGACGAAAGCTCCGGACAAACAACAACAAGATCACTTTCACTCGACCCACAAACATCTCAACATGTCTTCAAAGTGCCCCAAGTGTGACAAGACGGTGTATTTCGGTGAGTGTTGCCCTCTTTCATGTGTTCCCACCTTTTTAATTCATACTTTTGTGTCATAATTCAAAAAATCCATGTTTTTAGAACAACGTGTTTCACTGTTTTTTGCAACATTATAGTTCATTAATTCACAAATTTCACAAATAGCGTGCCTATTTGGGTTTAAAGCTGCTAATTCCCATTCATTAAGAAAACACACGTTTCACACAATTTGAATTAAAGTATGCTGAGTTGCACAATTTGCATGTGCTAAAAATGCCTACTTTTCAAATGGAGCTCTGAATGTGTGCACACTTTTTGCTTGTACTTGTGTTTTTAAGAGTATCTCAGCATGCATAAGGACATTAAAAGTATTTGTATGCCTAATATTGGATCTATAAAGATCAATATTGGATCATATTGATCTTTATATCTAATATTCTCTAATATTGGATCTAATATTATCTATATAAGCTAATATTGGATCTAATATCATCTATATAATCTAATATTGGATCTATAAAGATCAATATTGCTTTAAGCTTTTATGTTCAGTCGTGGGAAAAAATGTAAACCCTTCCTACATTTCCCAAATGAATTTCTCACAAAAGCAAAGTGCATTTTTTTAGGGAAAGAGTTGCTGGCAATGTAAATGATTCACAGAGACAAACTTTGGAGAAGCAAAGGGGTCAATGTAAACAAAAGTCCTAAGAGCAAATATTTCAACAAAAGTATTATTTTTAAAGCCTATTTTTTATTTTTAGGGCTTTTATTGCTTTTATTAGAGCCAAAAGTAGTCTTTTTTCTAACATGTAAAATGCTTTTTAACATACGTTAGAGAAAACATAATGTGTCTGCACTAAATTCACTAAAACTGGATAAATGATTTATCTCATTTTGACACTGATCTATTTTTAAAGCTTATTTTTTTATTTTTTAGGGCTTTTATTAGAGCCCAAAGTATTCTTTTTTATAACCTATAAAATGCTTTTTTAACATACATGAGAGAAAACATGCCGTGTCTGCACTAAATTCACAAAACTGGATAAATGATTTATCTCATTTTGACACTGATCTATTTTTAAAGCTTATTTTTTTTTTTAAGGCTTTTATTAGAGCAAAAAGTATTTTTTTTATAACCTATAAAATGCTTTTTTAACATACATGAGAGAAAACATGCCGTGTCTGCACTAAATTCACAAAACTGTATAAATGATTTATCTAATTTTGACACTGATCTGTTGCCATTTTTAATTTGTTGTTGTTTGGTAAACATCCAAGCTCGGCAGTTGGCTTTAGAGGGTTTGCTGATGGACGCCTTGCCAAGAGTGCAGAAAATGCCATATGCTGAGATTGCCCACTCACAGATGAGCACGGCAGGCAACATCATGCTGCGTCAGTGAGATGAAAACATGTAAACATGCATATTTTTTTGCATCCTTGTAAACAAAGATGGGCAAAAACAAAACAGCCATTTGCGCGAAGAGTCACACTTAGTCCCAGCGATGGCATCTTATATTTACTATAACAGATGTTTACACAGATAAGAGCAAAGCGGAGGATTAAAGGGAGCTCAGGTCATGATAATAAACACAAATTTACATCTATGCTTTGCACATGACATGCACCCTGTTTTATTTTTAGGGAACATGCTGCTGTCAACCCTGAGTAATCCTGTGTTTATATTCGACCGCATGCTGGGAACAAAAAATTCGTTCTTCACAGCACACATCAGAGCTGTCACGGGGGTCAAAATCAATTATGTGAGTGGATGGCAGTCCTCTTATGTAACAGGAGTGGCAGCAAAACACCACAGCTGCTGCTCATCCTATGGGTCCCGAGAGTCAGTGGCATGGAATAAAAAATCTGTGCAAACAAGATTGAATTTTCCCCCAATACAGATTTTATGCATGTCTGAGTATTCATTTATTGTAGCCTTTTATTCACTGCAGCGAGTGAGTCACTCTGTGATGCATGTTGTGTTTTTTATGTAACGTACTGAGATGTTATTTTTGGTTGGGGTGTGTCTTATTGGGTGGAGAGCGCCCGGGGCTGACAGGAAGGATGATGAGCGGCTACTACTAGGGAGCCAGCATGGGTGGAATTAGCTGCACACGTCAAACAAAAGGGAGGATGGAGAAAGCGAGGGAGGCTGTTAATGACAATATTAAAGTCATTGCAAGGGAGGCTGTGAAACCTGTGACGAGGCATGGGAGAGGTCAGGGTGGGAGAAAAGTTCTGCTGCCTGCAGCCTGAAGCAGCATCAACGTGATGTCAGTGATGAGTTTCAGATATGAGCTCAGCAGCTCCACCTACACACACCCTCATCTCAGATACTTGGCTCTCCAGAGATCCTGTTCAGGTCTGCAGAACAGTTATGAGGGTGTAAAATGCTTCTGATCTACACCAGGACATGTGTTATTGATAGAGAAAATTGTCTATTTCCCGTCCCCCTTTTTTTCTTCTTGTGGTGGTGGTTGGTGGTGCAGCTATATGGAGCAGTGATTGGCCCACCCTGCAGTTACCCACCTGGTCCTCCAGCTGTTGTTGTTGCCCAATATTGGATTTAGCAGGCGAAAGTTTTCAACACTTGACTCTCCTCGTCTTCTTTACTTCTGTAAAAAGAAAAAACGTCATTTCACACGGCAGCGGTGAGCCACAGTCTGGGATGGAAATTCTTTTGGTTTAGTTTTTACTTATTTTCCGTTCGTTAATTTAATGAACAGCTGTTTTATGGAGGTGATCAGGGTCTGAAATTTTTTTTTTTTTTTTTTTGTCTAGCACTCAGAAATTGTATCTGTACACAGAACTGTACTTTGTTATTGTCATCTATTGCGGTTATCTGCATAAAAACACACAATTCAAATGATTAGGAAATAAATGATTGTATTTTTATTTAAATACTTGCTTTGATTAAAAAAAAATCTTGGTATCAGTTAGTTAAAATACAACTGTTTTAATGATGTATGAGAAGCTGCTTAGAGCTAGAGTTAGGAAGTTACATAGGTCATCATTTTCTTTCTATTATGTATTTTATATTGTGTGAAAACATCTCTGACAAACAAATGCCAAAAATCACATCAGGATAACAATTTGCCTCTGCCCAGTAGTCATTTTTATTGAATAGAGCTTGAACGCACCATAATGTAGGAACCGGTTCTCAACGGGGAACCTATTTTCTATTCCCTTCCTGCCAAAACGGTGGATGACCTGACAATTTTACCTGCCACTGCCAACAATTTACCCGCATTTGGCAGCTGGCGGCTGCTAATTTCAGACCCTGGTTGTGATGTTTCAATTTCACGGCCACTAAAGGCATGTGATGACTGCAGCCGTTTTCCCAAATAAACCCCAAAAAATGGCACCAAAAAAAAGGAAACAGTCGCTGGTGTTAAAAGAACATCTTACTTTTTAAATGTAGGGCTGGCTGAATTCAAATTCCCAGAGTCCACATTGTGGCTTCACATCTGTTAGTTCCTGTGGTACAGAGATGCTTAGAATACACCGGGGACTATTGGCGGACATGTGACAGGCCCCAGTGGAAATACATAGTTGGTCCATGTGGGACACAACACACAGCATGGCTCACTAATTAAATCTCTCTCAGCTCCAGACCCAAATTCAGCTGAGCGCTACTTCCTGCGCATGATAAACTGGAGCGATGCATCTTTGTGCAGCTAAGTGAATAAATGAGAAACTAATGGAGTTTCTCTTTCTCTCTTTCATTCACCTCTTTCCTCTCCCTTCAGCCACTTGCTCTCGTCTCAGGCCCTGAATTCCTCTTCCCCAGCTAGAAGGACTGGGGGAAATGGGGTGAGATGGCTCGCCTTTATTTAAACGGGGACACTCTCAAAGTGCCTCATGCATTATAATGAGAAACGACGTCTCCATTCACACAAAGCTCTTTCTGTCTCCGCCGCACGTTTGTTGCTTTCAGCGAGGCGGAATACCTTCGTCCTCTCAGCCCGACGATACGTTTCCCACACACCTCCTTCTTTATCCCTCTTTTACCCCAAAACATCCACACAATACCTGCTTTTCTTCCCTCCCCTTCTCTCCTGTCAGCGCTAGAGTACCCTGTTTTCCACTCGGCTGCCCAGTGGGGCTGTGTGAATGTGCCTCGTCAGTTATGTAACATCATTTCTTGAGTCACTGCCTCCCGCTCGCTGCCATTGCGTAACCTGCCAGCTACTGTGCACCAGTCACTGAGGGTCCTTTCTCTGCCTTTTAGAGGCACAAATATGATCCCCCTAATGGAGACGACATTGAGCTTGGTGCTGATAGTCAGGCTGCCTCCCCCCCCCATTCCCTAACACAGGTGAAACCATTTCACCTTGCAGCAGAATGACCTGTTGCATAACAGAGGAACAAAGCTGTCTATAGTTCATACAAATGTCTCACAGTTATATTCATTGAGATTTTCATTATATCAAATCTCATTTTTGATGTTATTTATGGACAGCATTTTTTTTTCTAGCGACCTAGACACACTTCCAGTAAAGGCTGGAGACTGGCCTTAAAAGTTTTGGACAAAACACAACAATTTCAATGATTTTCAGATTGCAAATCAGAGAAAGATCAGAGTTAAAGACCCATTTTTTTGTAAAAATGAAAAGAACATGGACTGAAGAATGGCACATAATCCTACATTGCAGCAATACTACTACTAGGATTACCTACTAAATTGTAAACACTGTGTGTCCTCGACCAAAAGATGAAGACAAACATTCACACGTTATGGGAATATCAGAGAAGATGGCGACAGCGGAAACAGCTAATCAGTCATGCAAATTAAATGTTCGCTACGTCGAAATTTATTCAGCAAAGGCGTTTCCGTATCCTTTTTAGCGTATTTCTTTTTGGACAAAGGCAAAAACCACCTGAAGTGAGCGTAAAAACTTTTTAGTTTTATCGAATTTTGCCGTTTTCATACAGATTTTCTAATGCAATACTATAAAATGCGCATAAAAATATGTGAACGGAAACACGGACATTGTCATATGGATTGGTGTCATGATTATTCATTCAGCGCGGCTGAAGTTTTCTCCATTTCCCGTTAGCAAAGAGACTAACAATAGCCTACATTTTTGACGGCCATGAATTTAGAATTTGAACAGATAATTACAGATTGAGTATTTGATTTCTGAAAAGTAGCTCATATTTTAATAAAAAGTGACAGCCCTTACCCACGCACAACAGAAAACAACACATGTGCTGGGTGGATGTGATGCGGCAGACATTTCATGTGATGTGGCAGACAACATATGATTTCATTAGTTCTTGTCTTGTTTTATTAAAACAATGTGACACGATGAATCCTCGGCTGTAAACAGATAGTTTCTCTTCTTCTGTTGTGTTTCCAACAGAGTAGCTGAAGTGGGCAATACTAGTGTCATTTTGAATGTTCCTCTGGGACTCTGTATTATTAAAAAGCACTCACCAGTATAGTAACCACAGACTGGAATCTCAAGGAATATAACTTTCACTCTTTACCTCTGAAACTACTTTTTTTCATTTTCAAAAGGAACTACTCCACTTGTACCACGTGCTTATATAGACACGGTCGATTTTATTACGCCTCTTTACAGGACTCTGATGATTTCACTCTAAGTATATTATGCCTCTGTCATATGATGTCTACCCCCTCATGGGCTGATTATCCAATTACATAGGCTACATCTGAAGGTGCCATTCCAGCGACACAGTCCCGCTTCCTCTTTTGAAGACACGGTCCACTACTCTGTAAGCTAGTCATGCAGACTAGATCTTTTTGAAGTCCCGGTAGCCGGGACACAGTGTCCTGACCGGTTAGAGATGAGATGCATTGTGGGGGCAGAGCGGGCCCAGGGGTTCAGGGAGGGACTGTGGAGAGAGAGGGGTGCCTCGCCTGCGGCTGCTCTGACCAGCGCAGACAGGATGCAAGTTAACTGCAGCCCCATTTACGTCAGCCGGCAGGATTCACGAGGTCGGCCTCTTTTATTCGCAGAGAGAGAGGGGGGGGGTGGAGAGGGAGAAAGCCCGGGGAGGAAACCTCGCCTTGGCTGAGGCGACAGACGACCTCCAGAGCTAAGTTTTGCCACGGGGTTGCATCAGCCAGAGGACGGAGACGGATCCAAATACATGTTTCCTCCTAGTAGCTGTTTAGCATCCCCACCCTGCACAGTCACTGTGACCAGCACAGCACACGCTGACCCCCAACTAATCAATTCACCACTACCAGGGTCATCTCACTTTCAGCTCCCTCACGACCAGCAGAGGATGATCTTTAAAAAACTCTTTTTCACAAGTTCTGTGCCATTTAAAAACACCATATTGAGTACAGATGGATTATTATGTAATTGTATTGAATGTTACAGCTCACCTAATAAATGTACAATAGTGCCGAAATGATAAGTCAGTTGACAAAAAATAAAATTATCAGTTTCTAGCTTTCCAGTGTGGGAATTTGCTCCTTTTCTCTGTTTTATATCATTTGTAAATATAGTATCTTTGTGTCGGAATAAAGAAGATATTTGAATAAGTCACCCTGGGCTCTGGGAAACTATAATGTTCATTTTTCACAATTTTCTGACATTTTATAGACAAAACAATTATGTGGTGCATCGGGAAAATAAGATTAATTGACAACACAATAACATCACATTTTTACAGTGGGTTTCTCTAATGTGAGAAGTTGCTGCTTTTCATACATAAACAACACAAATCCTATTTGTTTTTTCTAACAGTAGCTCGCACCACAGACTGTATATAAGAAGTGGACGTAGTCACCGTGACGTCACCCATTGGTTTGTGGACTGCCGTTTTGAAGCCTCGAGTTCGGCATCTTGTTTTTTTGCAACCAGAAGTAACACAAGAGGGTGGAGCTAAGTACAACCGAACGCTGAATACGATTTTTAGGTGACCAAAATGTTAGAAATAGCTTTCATGAAGTGAAAACCCACTGTGAAAGAGTTCAAGTTCTAAGATGAAAACACAAGCAACTCCCAGACTGGACAACGCCGTGGTAGCGACCTGTCAATCACAAGGTAGCCACGCCCTAAAGCATCCCCTGTTTTATGGTCTATTTGACTCTAAACGGGACCATAATTTACTAAATGAACATCATGCTGTATTGAAGAAGACTTGAAACTAGCGATTGAGACCATAAACTCATGTTTACAATGTTTACTGAGGTAATAAATCAAGTGAGAAGTAGGCTCATTTTCTCATAGACTTCTATACATCAGACTTCTTTTTGCAACCAGAGGAGTCGCCCCCTGCTGGCTATTAGAAAGAATGCAAGTTTAAGGCACTTCAGCATTTTGTAGCAATTTATAGACCAAACAATTAGCGAATTAAGCAAAGAAATTGGTTGTAAACACCTAATTTCTTTGACGATGCCTCTTAGACTAAAATAGAAGTGCTTATACTCACTATGTTTAGCAAAATAATTGGGATTATTATTATTTTAGGTGTAATTATGTAAACCGGTTAATGAGAAATTATAGAAAATGTCAATTGAGGATTTTGAAATTGAGCACAGATTGTCCCGACACTCGATAAAACACACTGTGGTTCGTTGTTGTTAAATAATGCACAAGCTGGAAACTCCTTTCAAAGTCACTTCCCCTGGTGAGGTTGAATGCCCCAGTGTGCAACGACTGAATGGCGATTGTCTTTAAGTTTAGTAAAAGGTCACAAATCCTTGAGGGTGTTTTGTACTCCAGAGAACTGAACAGAAAGAGGATGCAGAGAAGGAAACACAGGCTGCTTGTTTTTTCCTTTCTTACATTTCTCTTGAGATATGAGCCACGTTTTTTTTTACTAAATGTACCTCCCATGTTTGGGTCCTGCTTCGCCTCCTGGGCCTCGAGTCAGTCAGTCAGTCAGGTGTACGGTGTTTATTAGGACGTGCAGTTATCACACTGCTGCGACTAAAACAGAAAAACACCCGCGTGGACTCAGCTGTCACTGATGGATGAAGGGAATGAGAAAGAGGATGGGTAGTGTGTGTGTTGGTTAATGAGTGTGTTTTGGACGGGTTTATTGTAGGAAGAGCTGAACAGATGGGTCCACGTTACCAGAGGGTGCAACGGAACAGAACCCAGCCAACTGTGATTTAGAGTTATTTACAATAACATTGGTTACATCATGAACGTTACGAGGAAACTGGAGCCTAATTTTTGTGCAAAAATGCTCATCTGTGACAAACGGATTGATAATATATTTATAACTACATTTTTATATAACGATGAGGTCTTTGATTATTTACGCTTCATTAAAGTGTGTTACATCTATGTATACTTCTCTTAAAGCCGTTAAACAACCAGAAACAGCAGCTTTCACAGTTGTTGCTACTTCCCCCCCGTTGCACCCTGATCGAATTATTGAGTGATAAGAGAGCACCCATATGAGATTTCACAGCCCAACCCCCCTGGCGGACATTCCTGGCGCAATGCATGCTGGGAGTTCAGCTGTGTAAATGTTGATCAGTGCTTGTACTAGTGCTTGTTTATCTGTTTTGACTTTTTAGACTTTAAGTAAGACAGAAAGGCTTGCCAACCCTCCCGATTTTCTCGTGAGACTCCCATTTTTCATTGTCCTCTCCCGGTTTTCTCCCGGGGTCACACTTCTCCCGTATTTCTCCTGATTTATGATAAATGTTGACACCTTTTTTTACTTTTCCTTATCTCAACCTGTTTCTGGTGCTGTACAGCGTCTAAAAGCCCTACTGTTTCCACCCGGACGACAATAGAGCTACGCCAAATGTCGTATCTCGCTGGAAGAGATGCTCGCCACACAACGTGGTTTGAGCTGCGCTCGGTGTGGCAAAAAGTCGCTGTGGCGCGGTGCAAGCCATTGGAAATAACGTGTTTCCGAGCGCAATGGTGCCGTTGTTGCGTTGTGTCTGAAAGGACCTTCAGTGAGTCAGAGAAGGAGAGCGAGATGGAGAGTACTAAGAGAACAAAAACGCTCAAGCAGGAGCAAAAAACGAATGAGTGAATAACAAACGATGAATATTAGTTTATATCAGAGATTCACACAAATTCACGCCAGAGGGGCGAATTATTCAGTTTTCTTTCCTGAAAATTAAAAGTAAAATTTAAAGTAGGCTTTTTTAACATAAAAATGTTGTTGCAGTGTACATTATATTTTGCTATTTTCATTCTTTAAAAGTCACCAGAATGCAGGAAACAAAGTCTCTGAAACTTTTTCTGGGGGAGGATCCCAGACCACCGCTTTGGTTTTCAAATCCTCCCTTTTTTTGAGGTCTCAAGGTTGGCAAGTAAGACAGAAAGGATGAACTTCCTCCTGACCCCCGAGGGGTGAATCTCAGTCCATCATCAGCTCTGGTGTTTGGGTTCAGCTGCCCCGTCGCTGTTGACAATTAAGCAACCGTAATTAAGTCATTTTGGAGAAATTGTCCGTTAATGTTTCCCCTCTGAAGAGCCCTCGTTAAAGTTCTGTTGCTTAATGTTGTGTCCAATTACAGCGTGTTTTGCAGACAGGCTGTCTGTACACGGAGCGTAGTTGGTTTCACTCTTAATATGATCTGAAGTGTAAGTGAATCATGTCACAGACATAACAACAGGAATCGAGTTAAAAGCAGCTCGAAGTTGTCTGATGTTCGTCTATCTTTGTAAGCAGAACGGGCCGTACTCACTGGGATATCACGAGTCATTCCTTTTCTAAGAAACTATGTGATGTCGAATTGCATTAGATGTCTTATGACTCTAATTTTCCAGTAATAAAGTTAGTCCCAATTAAGGATTTCTGATGATGACTGCCCCTATCTAATGCTTTTTTGTTGTCTTATAATGAATATTTGAATTTGGCTGAAAGCGTAGATAATAATTAGGGCTGTCAAAGTTAATCAGATAATAACGCGTTAACGCAAATTTGTTTCGAAGCTGGAATGAAGATACTGGCATGATATGAAACTAGAAAACCTGAAGAATCCATTGATACCAACCATGTCATACTAGCTTGTCGCAAAAGAGGCTAAATAACGCTCCAAACTTACACTAAATTTTGGTGAGGAAAAACTGGCATGGCCATTTCCAAAGGGGTCCCTTGACCTCTGACCTGATCTGAGCATATTTTTTATGCTAAATACAGTACCTGTGAGGGTTTCTAGACAATATTCGTCATTGTTTTGTGTTGTTAATTGATTTCCAGTAATAAATATATACATACATTTGCATAAAGCAGCATATTTGTCCTCTCCCATGTTGATAAGAGTATTAAATACGTGACAAATCTCCCTTTAAGGTACATTTTGAACGGATAAAAAATGTGCGATTCATTTGCGATTAATCACGATAAACTATGGACAATCATGCGATTAATCGCGATTAAATATTTTAATCGATTGACGGCCCTAATAATAATGTCATTAGAACAGAAGAAAAAGCAACATTTTTCAAAATAAAATACAACCAAGTGAGGGAAAACGGTGCTTTCTCATTAGTTATGGAGTTTTACAGATGTTCAGAGCATGTCTCTGTGCATTATGGCTGAACCCAGTGCTGTTTAAAGTGTGAATATGTCTGACCTTATTAAATCAGAAAGCATGAGACATTCACAATTTAAATGCTTTTTCCATTTACGTAAAAGCACTTAAGTCATTTACTCATGCCTTGACTTTTGAATGGCACAAAGTGCTGTGTTTAGATGAGATGTTGCCCCTTCATTTCCTGACGCTAACACTGTCGTAATGCCTTTTTCGTTGGGCGTCAAGTCAATTTTTCTTTTGCACTTGAGCCTGTTTGGTAATTTCCTGGCTCCAAATCAACTTAACTGTGCCGAGGTGGGTGGAGTGCCACAGCTGGGGTTGTGTTTATGCACATCAGGTGGTGCAGTGTGCACAGTTTCGTCTCTCATTTCTACATGAAATTGTGCTTTGTGTTTCCTCACATCGTATCGCAAACATAAGCTCTTATGTGGCTTAAGTTGACTGATGTGCACACACACAGACCTCTTCATAATCACAAAAACACTTTCAAGCCTCCTTTCCTTTGATTAACGCTCAGTAACATCAGTGAAACAAGCAGTTGTAAACACTGAGGCTGAATCAGAGAGAAGAGGAGTCAGCAGCCGGCTGTCTCGGTGATTTAAACCATATTGACAATGCAATCAGAGGAGCCGACCGCAGACTGGAGAGCTTAGACCAGGAATTTACAAATGAAGTTAAGCAGCTTACAGCGCTGCAGGTATCATATGGTTATGGTGGCGAACTCTGACCTCTGACCAGAATCTGTTTTCATTTTTTCGTCATCCTCACCTGGAGCTCAGTGTTCCTGCAGTAGCATCGTCTGTCAGTCAGTACTTCATATGAATAATGAAAAGCCTAGTCTGCTCTGATTGGTCATCTGGCCCGCTGTTGTGATTGGCGTGCCAAACTAGCCACTAGCAATTATTATGCAAATTTGTTACTTGATGACATCACCACGTTACGGAAGAAAAGGCAGGACTTCAAGCAAGGCGTTTCAGGAGTAGTGTTTCTGTGGGGGAGAGTAACTCGCTTTGGTGTGGACTTTGTAACTTTGCAGACCTTTTACATGCTCAAAAAACTATATAACACACTAAAGGAAAGGGGAAAAAACACAAAAGTTTAATAGTCCTCTTTAACATAAAGGAAATAACATTAAACGTTTTATATTTGGAGCACTTCCCAAGCAGCAACCACCGCAAATTAAACCTCTTATAGCTTTTATATACAACCAAAAAACCAGGCACCTGAAACCTATCACAGTCATCTGCTGTGGTCTGTTACACAGAACCATCTGAGAAGCCGTCATTGGAAACTGTTTGGAAAAGGGCAGGCACTTTAAAAAAAAAAAAATACTTGGCAGGTGATTGGATGAACCATCTGTCAATCAAACTCTTGCCGAAGCCAGTCGGGAGAAGAGTGGAAACATCGTCTTCCGTGCTGTTTTTGCTCTCCTTTCAATGAAGAAATACTCTCCATTTCTGATATAACTGACAACAAAAACTTGTTGTTTTGAACAGGCCACAAGTCATTTTCAATGGAAGCTGGTCACATGAAGCTACAAACTGCCCGACACTTGTCACCGAGTGACGGGCGTGAGTCGTGCTACAAATAAAGTTGAACTGGTCTCAACTTTTTTCAGCGCTCCAGTGACACGTCTTTGTTTCATCCTGTTCTGTTCTGTCTAAAAAAATGCCGTTAGCCAGTTGCTAGTGCTATTTAACGACGTAACTACGTCAACAAGCGTTTGAGCAAAATTTCAACGGCGACTCACCGACGATGTAGCCGGCCATGCTTGGCTGTTTTGTTGCTTTTGCTGCTCCTAGTGTGAACGTAGCTTAAGACACGTCTGTAGCTGCCAGTAGCTTCACACAGGATGCCGACTGGTCCGGTCACTAGCTTGCCGGACACAAACATTAGGCATTGAAGCCTGACAAGATGGATTTTCGTGTGATCTCGTTTGATCTTGTGATATTGCGATAATCCAGCTGCCGTGCAAGGTAACTGCCAAGATGAGATGGGATTGTCAAATATTCAGCACCTCCATATTTTGGCATGCTTTATTAATTGAAAGTGGATTATTATTACAGGGTTTCACCCAGGAAATAGTTTAGCCAAGGTGATAAGCCACCCAGATTCTGACGTATCTCATCTCATGATCCATTTAGTTCGTAGATCACAATCAAATATATGGCATTTGCTGAATGTGGAAAAAGTGTCTCTGCTTATTGGATTTACTTAATCTGAGATATCTCTTATAGTAGGTTTACAGTCAAAACAGACACAAATGTCAGGTGAGAAGTTCTGCAACTCTTCAACCGTGATTTCCCACAGCTGTCCTACTGTTTACATTAAACCACAGGGGAATCCTTTGTTGTGTGTTTTTGAGCGAGGCTGTCGTGAGAGAGAAAACAGATTGGCTAAAAAGGATTTGGCACATCCTCATCGATGTTGACAATGTAAATGTGAATATCCGGAGAGACTTCCCTGTGAACAGGAGCTTGTTTGTTTACACAAGTGGGTGCATTTACCCTCAGGTTGTTGCCATAACGAGGTAGTGGAGGACTTGGTGGCATTTCAGACGCCTAATTTGTGCCCACACGTTTGCTATTTTGGGAGACGGAGAAGTGTCTGTCAGTCCGTAGGTGCAGTCAGTTAGATCTTTTTGTAAAATGTCAACCTAATTGTGTATTTTCTGACTTTATTTCAGTGATGGAGACGATACAGTATGAAGGATAATAAGGATAGAGGCTCGCATTGGAGCTTGGGGGTATAAACATCTGGGCCAGAGGCAGATCCCCTCCACCTCCCCCACTCTATAACTCCCACAACAGATAATACAGACAGACAGCCTCTCCCCTCTTATAATAACAACTGGCCTTTAAAACAGGGAGCTGTTAAACAGTGGACTTTGTTACTACACACAGACAGACAGAGGAATGAGGACATACTGGTACTTGCAAGGCTCTGACGTCTGGTGTGTTCATGAGTCAGTCAATGACATGAACACACTAACATTGAGGGCACACCGGCAGTATTTTTAACGTCGTCGAGGTGTCAGGAGGTATATGGGTATCCTCAGATTTAGGAGGAAATAAATCACGCACACTTATACTCAAGAGGAGACAGGTTAAGCTCCTGCTGCTTCCATTTAAACATCGCCTGAAGGTGTTTTATGGTTTGTTCTCTAATTTAAAGGGGACATATCGTGGAAAACTCACTTTTTCAGTGCTTGTGCACATACAATTGGGTATCTGGAGTGTCTACCAACCCACAAACTGTGAAATAAAAACTACCCAGTCAGTTTTTTTGCGGGCTGTCTGGATCAGAAAATATGTGATTCAACAAGCCATTCTGATTTGGCTCCCCTTCCTATATCACATGCAGCATTAGAAAGCAAAAGTGCCCCATATTTTTTACGCAAGCCTTTTTCAGGAGGGGGGCTTAAAGAGACAGGCGCCAAAACGGAGCGTTTCAGACAGAGGGTGAATACAGGTATATTCAGACAGACCGTATGAGAAAAATAATGTGTTTTTTGAGCATTAAAGCATGTAAACATCTTCAAGTAGAAACCCAAAATACAAGTATGAACCTGAAAATGTGCATGATATGTCCCCTTTAAAAGAAACTAGAAAAGGCAAAATTTACTGAATTTACTGTTACTGTTACTTTCCGAAACTAGCAATCCGACACTTACATGCACTTGACGCCGTGTTTGACCAGCTGTGCGGAGGCGAGAAAGGAGCCAGGGTTTGAACTTCTCTCTCTGGTTCTCTTTTTCATTTTCCACACAACTATTTCCGTCACTTTTCATGTGAACAACCAAGTGCAACACTATGAATGACTTCCAGGAGAGAGGTTGCATCCGAAATTCCATACTAACAGGCTATTTAGTACGTTAAAACAGTATGTGAGATATTTCAGTATGTCCGAAACCTTAGTATGAAACCAATAGTACGTGAATTGCATACTCTATCCGTTGACATATTACAGTATGCAACGATGGACACTACAGCGGCATAAATATCCCACAATACAATGCGGTAGTGACGACAACGTTCATAACCGACAATGGTGGATAGCTCCGTAACGTCAATAATGCTTCAATTCAAGAGTAAGAATAAGATTTCACTTTGCTATAGGCGTGAAATAGTTTTAAAAAATTTTCAGACTTTCACAAATCATTGTTTTGGTCACATGAGGATGGCACAGGTTACCATGGTTACATGTCTCCAACCAGCAAGGAGGCTGTCAGGAAGAGACAACATAAATTACTGCTCAGTGCGTCAGAAAAGACACATACTACGGTTTATTCATACAAAAGTATGTTGAATGATAGTACAGATATTGGGTGTATAGTGCATAATATGTGATTTCGGACGCAGCCAGACCGTCTGAATTTAAACAATAACGTGTTTCCCCCTCTCTATGATGACCGGCTTTTCATGCAACCTTCACTGTTGTTCGAAACAACTATAAACACATTTAATTTCTGACATAGTTGGACGACACATAATAACTAGTTCTGTTCGAGCATAACCCAACCCTTAATAGTCAAAGTGTCAGTTGAAGCACCAGTGATAGTGTCCTTTTAGCTCTCATGGTTGTGTCTGCACGTTTTGTGGCCATCTTTTGATTTAAGAGCAGATTATTGATTTTAAAGAATGATTTACTGTCGGCTTTTTACTCAGAATAACAGTATCTTTAAAAGTGATTTAACATTTCCG
>CAKAKR010064500.1:0-21662 GCA_916700685.1 Adelosebastes latens | reverse complement strand
TTTCAATTTTGAATGTTGAAGTTGTTTTCTCTAGTGTACTTAATGAGTTTGTCTATAAGCTCATCTACTTAAAAATTGGTTTATAAACTATTGTAATTACGAACTGTAAATTGCATATATGAAAACAACCTTGAAAAAAGGGAAAAAATAAAGTATAAAAAAAAGTATAAGATTTCACTTTGCAACAACACTGAATAGGCCTATATAGTTCTAGATAGATAGATAAATAGATAGATAGATAGATAGATAGATAGATAGTAACTTTATTGATCCAGAGGGAAATTCAAGTTTCCAGCATCACAGTTCCATAGTGCAAAAACATGTTAGTAAAAAGGCAGTAAAAAAGTTAGTAGTGTAAAGTATAAAGTACAAAAAAATATACCAGATATAAAAATACAAGGAGATGAAGAAAACTGTTAACACTGAATATAGTGCAGGGTAACAGCTGTGATACACAACTATTAAAAAAGTGAATATAGTGCAGAAGAGACTGTTAAAAATGAGTACAGTGCAGGGTAACAACTGTGATACAGGACTATTAAAAAAGTGAATATAGTGCAGAAGAGACTGTTAAAAGTGAATATAGTGCAGGGTAACTCCAATAGGCCTATATAGTTCTGTAACATTGCCAGGAATTTGGCATTCATAACTTGGAGTCATCCTCTTCATAACATTATGTTTTAGCATATTTGACCCTCCACTATTACTATTAGTAGTGTTATATTTTAACTACATATAATGTGAGTGTTTGGTCTCGAGCTCTTTAAAAATGGTGCCGCTCGCCGCGTGCTGTCATGCCCTCTTCTGTGATTGGCCGAGAGCAGAGGGGGGCGTGTCTGGTTGCGTCATGTTAAAGAGAGGGATGAAAGCTTAGAGAGAGAGAGAGAGAGAGAGAGAGAGAGATTAATAGGGAGTAGGCAGGCGCAGTAGCAGACTCCTATATCCGCCAGACGAAGACGGACGGTGCCAGCTGCTAGCTCAGTTAGCTCCACTAGAAGACAGTTAGCAACTAGCTGCAGAGCCTCAGAGCCTTCACTACATGTGAGCGACTGAGAGAGAGAGAGAGAGTGTGTGTGTGTGACAGCGTGCTTTGAGCTCCCAGAAGTCACTCCGTGTGTGTGTGTGTATAAACTCTTCCTCTTCAGAGCAGCAGCAGCGTGTCTGTGTGTCAGTGTGTGTGAGTGTGAGTGTGTGAGGTTAGCACGCACACATAAACATAGTAGATAGTCGACTGTTTACATCTGGTGTCCGGTTACTTGCCAGCGGATTCACATCATTTACAGGCACCGAGACAGCACCAGCATGTGAGTACTGATGGGGAACGAGTGTGAGTATGAATGAGTCCTGTGTGTGTGTGTGTGTCTGCTGTCATTCAGTGTATTTGACTTATAAAGACAAACCATTCCTCTTCTTTTTGAGTGTGTCTGAATGTCTACACGTGTATAGCCTGAACTTGTGTGTTGCTGTCAACGTGGTAAAAGATGGTTGCAAGTGTAAGTGAGTCCTGTCATAGCTGCACAGTTGCTACAGACAGGACATTTTACAACTGTGTGTGCATTAATAACTTGTTTCAGAAAGTGGCTTATTTACTTTGCTAGCTATACTTTTTTTTTTTTTTAGCTGAAATGTGCACAAGGAAACTTGAACTCCTCATGGCAAAGTGGGGTCAAAGGGCTCTGAGGATGTTGCAGGAGGCACAATTAGGAGCTTTTTCCAATGGAGTTTTGTATTGATGTGGCAAAACATGCAGCTATGATTTGCTTTTGTTACTTTCACACCTACAGGAAGATTGGTGAGGTAAAATAAAAATGGGGGCTCCTTTATCTGATTACATGGAAATCCTGGTATTTAAAAGAGTAAAAGGCACCACACTAGGGACTACATTTCCCATGTATAGAAACGAATAAAAGTGTGTTTACTTGTTGGAACTTGTACATTGCATAACATGCTTCTTTTCTTGTAAGCTGCAGCACACCAAAGGAGCTTGTAACTGTGTGTGTGTTTAATGGCCTGATTTTCCCCACTGGTTTTCTGTGTTGCAGACATTTTGGTTTCTGCTCTTTCACCTTTGAACCTGTGCATGTTGTGTCAGAATCACTGGACAGTTTGTTCATCCTCAAAGCAACCTTTACTCTGAGTGGTACATGCAGAACAGCTGTCCAATCCCAGAGCTCAGGGAGGCCCAGTGGGAGTGCTGTACAGTAGTGATCAAGCAAAGGACAGTTATTTTCATAAGCAGTAAATCCCATAGCAGGGATGTGATCAGGAATATGCAGACAGAGAAAGGCTGTAGTCTGCTTTTTTTTTTTGTCTTTAAGCCCTTTTAAAGTGACTGTAGTGGCCTTGTGTGTTTGATGGAAATGTGACATTCACTCATTCACCTTGATGTTATTACTTGTTGCAATAGTGCCACGGTAATATACTGAAAATGTTCGAGGCAACTGGGACACATGCATCATAGTTTTATGACAATGATACATACATTCCGACCTCATGCATCTCTAAGGATGACATTTGTAGTTTTTTTTGCACATAATTTCTTACTTGGATACTGGATAAAATTAAAAAGTTGAAGGTCTTCAGTTCTGAGTTTCGGAGTAGCAATCAATTAATTAATATTAGCCCCTTTGAGTTGTCAAATAGATGTTTTGACATGGATTTGCCTTACTCCCTCAGCATGTTGTTATCTCTGTGCTGTCAGCTAACTTGGCGTCCTGAACTGTTAGGGTTACCATGAGAGTGAAAAAATGATTTATTCTTCCTGGGAAACACTGGACCTTCTCCTTTTCATACTGCTGAGGGCACCATCCAGCAAATATCTGTGATGAGTGACAAACTTTTTGCAAACGTTTTGCACGGCGCGATTACATACAAAGTCAATGCAAAAAGGCGAATAGATGCAAATTTGTGGCAGGCGACGCAAATGCTGTGTCATATGTTGAGTGTTGATGGAGCAAACTCCATTCAGAAAACAAGCATTTTAAATGTTGCTTCCTTATTGTCTTGCGGGCAGACCTGACAAGGCATAAATTCAGACTTTTTACATATCTGCATTATTATGTAGTTATTTTGGCATCTTTTTGATCTGTTTATTGCAACTAAATCACAGCACAATCTGTTTATTTTGGGTTCATACCACAGTAGCGACGTGTGGCTTGCTAGATACAGTCAGTGCAATGGCACTGTATGTGAATACAGCTCGCCACCATGTGATGTTATGAACCCAGACACAACAGCGTTTGGTTTTCTGACATATCTGGGACTTCCACAGCATGTACAAAGCATCAACAGTGGTTATTTCTCCCATGGTTGATGGCGGAAATCTTGGTATCTATGGAGACAAGCTCCAGAAATGATTCCCGGCGGTCCAACTCACGCCAGTAAAGCAAGGTGAAAATTCACCTCACTCTTGGTGTGAATGCAACGTAAGAGTTAGAGTGGAATCTGTCAGACTGGGAGGCAGGTGGTAAACAAAGATGGGGGTACCAGTGGTGAGAATAAACTAGCCGTGTCCCTGGCACTATGATTCTACAAACGACCTTCTGAAGGGCATGACATGAATATTATTTTTGTATACTTTGTCGCACTTTTGCTGAAGTGTTCAGTCGTGTTTAGGTGAAGTACAGCCAGTAGAGCATCTTGCTATGCTTGTAGGCATAAATAAGAAATCCTACCCCAATTTCTTCCCCAACTTGTTTCTCTCCTTGTTATGTTCTGTCCTGTTGTCCCATTTTAACAAGAAATGCATCAGATTCAGGAGGTGCTATAGAGAGGTGAAGTCCCTCCCCTTATTTCAGAAAGAATATGTACGGTAGTTAATAGCGAGAGACAAATATTTTTTTAATCCTGTTTGAATTGCGCCATGAATCACACATATGATGTTTGTCAATTTAAAAGATAATTTTTCATGTCAAGAAAGTTACACTCTGTCGTAGGTTTGTCCTAGTATCATTTAGTTTCAAAAGTCAGTGAACTACATCTCTCGTCTCGCAAAATATACGTCACCAACACTAGCTAGCTAGCTATCTAGGTAACTTAGCTATGTTGCACGCACAGATGAAACGTTATCTGACCTGATGTGTTTTCTTTTTATCAGCCGGGAAGTGAAATATAAAGCAAGACCCGTTGCTTGTGTGAGTACATCCCAGTACGAAACACACAGGCATCGTAGCTTCAGCAAAAGAGACGTCACTTACGCAGACTTTTGGTTGTGTAGTCTTTCTAATTACGTATTTTCACAGTCTTATACTTCAACAATTTTACAACAAACGCAACTTTATTGGCTTGCAAAATTTTGTTTTAAATTGACAAACGTGTGATTCATGGTACAATTCAAACGGGATCAAAAAAAGAATTGTCTCTCAACGTTCATATTTTTTCCGAAATAAGGTCCCATGGTAGTCCACCTGAAGACGCGGGACTTCACCAATCTATTTCACTGGGCCTCAAAGCACTGACAAATGATGATATGGTAGTTATGGTTCATGACAGATTGATCCAACTGCGATTAGCCGGTGTACAGCAGAGTCATGAAACCCTGCATGAATGTTAAGCATGCTAAGCTGCTTCTTCCCTCGAGGTTTTATGAGGTCAAAGAGGGTCTAGTAGCAATATGTCACTCGAGAAGCTCTCATGCTCTTAGCAGCCCCCTCCCCTTCAAGAACTACAACATGTACAACAAATGTCCAAGTGTTCAGTAACCAGATAACTACACCAGACGCCTCGTGGTAACCTCTGGTTTAAAGAGAGCAAAAGTTTTCACAGACAATTTGTTATGCAGGTAGGAGAATCCAAAGTAAAATTGACATTTTAAGTATCTACTAGCCAGGCTTTCCTTTTTACAGAGAATGTAAGGTGTTCCAAAATGTAGCCTGTAGGCCAGTTTCAGGGTTATATGCGACATCGCCCCCCATTCCTCCACAGCTCTCTGGTCAAGAACTTTATTCTTTACAAAATGTAAAGACTTTCCTTGAGCAGAGAATCTTCATGTAAGTCACAAAAAAATGTCCATCAAAAAGATAACAGGTTAGATAATTTCCCGGCGTCTATTAAACTATGCTGCAGCCCAGTAAAACTGTGAAAAAAAGGGTCCAGGACAGCAACATGCATTTTAAGAATTATGTAAGAAATCTTGTGTTTTTCCAAAACATTACATCCTAAAGGAGCAGCTTGCAGTAGCAGCAGGAGACTGTGGCATCTTGTTGACACAGCTGGTAAAGAGGCTGAGTGACAGTGAAAGTCAAGATTAAAATGCAGCAGTTTCATTTGGCTCTAATAATCCTGTCAATACACCACAAATTGTACTTTATTACAATTATTTTTTTCACGTTTTTTGGCGTTTGCTATGTTCAAATGAGTAATATCTGTTTGGGTTCATTTGTATTGAGAGAGTTGAAATGTGTGAAACCAGGGAAATGTCTTTTGAATGGTTCATTTTAAGGAAACGTAGTATTAATGTCTTGCTCAATGGCCCTTTTCCAGGTCCTTTTCCCTGTATTTCTTGTTTACGTCTTTGCGGCAGAGTGTGTGCAGACTGCTTGTGAATTCAAACCAATGATCTACCTTTCCACTACATTCTAACCTTTAAGCCACCACGACCCACTTTTTAGGCAAGTCACAAGCATTTGTTTCGTTTACACAAACACGGTCAGCCTCGGTAACCTTGTTCCTGCCCGTCTGAGCATGTTTTGCTGTTAATAATTAGGATCTCATCCTTTATGGCTCCTTGCTGCTCTGACACATCAAGTCCAAAACATAACTTTATGACAACCTAAACCATATTTCTGCACTCTTCTGTGCAAGGAATAACATCAGATTTCTAGTTACTGACAGTCGGGCTTGTACTATTTTACACAGTCTATTGCATGGTCTTGGAGAGGCTGTCATTTTTAATAAAGGATGATATGAGGACAGAAGCTGATCTTTGCTTTGTTTTCATTTATATTTAGGAGAAAACCTTTAGTGGAAATATTAGAAAATATTGCTTTTGTGTTTGAAGAGCCCCGAAAAAAACACAAGCAGCAGAGAAGTAAGGATGCTGTTTGGCTGCAGTGAGTGTAAGGGCAGAGACGGAGGTTAATGGCAGTAGAGTGTTTGATAAAACACTGCATAATTAACAGCTTTGTGAACTACTGTTGTTAGCTCGCTAGTTCCTAGCTCCTGCAGTTAATTTTTTACAACCCTACCCACTATCCCCCCTGCTTTCAGGTGTTTTTTCACAGCAATCTGCATCGTATTTTTCTCTATTCTGATTCCTGTATGCCTTACCTGACTTGAAAATGTGTTGATACAGTAAAAAAATGCCTTGTTATAATGGTTTTTAACTCTATATAACTATAGATAACTCTCCTTTGTTCTACATTAGTACGCCATAGGCTTTTACTGGATTCACCTCATCAGCTAAACCCTGTCCAAACCACCAGTGGTCTCATATTACAGACACCTTGTGTTGTAAAGCATCGTGTAAACCCACTGAATTAATTAACAAATTCAATTTAAGAGCCAAGGTTTCGAAAGTACAAAGTAATTCAGGCTGAGCTATCGGGAAATGTGTGAAGTGTGACATAAGATTTCAAGAAATTGTGTGATGCACAACATATTTTCTTGCTTTAATGCTTTAAAGCTATTTGTTCCCTACATTTTGTCTTCCAGGCCTTGTTTTTATCATGAACTCAAGGTAAGGAATGTCAAATATCCCAGGAATTAAGTTTAAAGTGACAGAGAAAGCTCTAGAAAAGGTAGATCCTCTGTTATTTCACAAATGCTGGCAGATAGCCATTGTGTGTCTGATCAGTCAATTAGGGCAAAGTTAATGCTAGTTAATGTGTGTTTGTGTGTCACACTATCGGGCGCCGCGGGCGTCAAAACAGAGCAGAACTTTGATCTCTAAGAAGTTAATGTATGAACCACCAATCACCTCTGTTCTTTTGAGCAGCCCAGCACACACAGGTTGTTCTCCGTGACCCCATGACCTTTAAGTTTAGACAGACGGTTGTCTGATGCGTGCATGCGCCAGTGCATGCGTGTCATGTTTTAGCTGTGCTGTCAGACAGATGAAGGCTGAGAACAGTTTGGGTTGTTTAGACACTTTGCTGTGAGGACACTTGTTTGTGGCCCTGTGAGTGTAAGAGAGATATTTAGAGACAAGACAACAGAGAGAGAGAGAGAGAGGGTCAGAGAGTGCATTTGGCATAAAACCTCTTCATTCCATTTTAGCCTCCCAACTATAATTTAAATCAGTGCTTGTTTTGTGTTGCAACAGTTTTGTACAGTGCTCTGCCTGTAATGGAGAGAGTCAGATAAGGTGGTTTGTTGCTCACTTATTCAAATAACAAATAGTTGAGAAACATACAAGCCCTGCACAGACAGAAATTAGATTAAATGTGCCTCTACTACCAAAATATATCTGTGTCTTATGATGATTTTGTCCTTCTGAGTTGACACTACAAATCGTTTGACTTTTTCTTACTGCTTTATTTCTCAACTGCATTGGAAGTTTAACTAAAAGTTTGCAACAATGAGAGGTTTGCATCTGGACTTGAGCCTCCAGATTGAAAGTTGTGGAACTAAATGTTGTTGCTGAATAACTTCAGCCAGACGTCTGCCTCCTGGTTTCACGGTTTCCTTTGAAGCTGTTGGTGCTCCCAGTGATTACAGCAACATAACTCTTTGAAAAAGATATCGTAGTGTCTAGTGGTATCATGTGTAACTGGGGTAGATTATTGAATGAATGGACTGGTTTGAAGGGGGAATGGATTGTTCATATCTGAAAAAGAAAACAACCCCACTATCCCTATTTATCTGTTTCAGACTCAATTAAAGACAAAGGTCACATTCCTGTCACAGACAATAGGGTCCTTTTTGAAAGGCCTTTTAAAAGGACCAAGGGAAACTTTTGGCAAATGGTTCTAGCTTTAACATATCAGATAAATGTTACTTTAGAAATATTTATGCTGAGGATAATTGTGTTCATGGTTTTGTTCCCTTTTTTTCTGGAATTCTTGAAGCTCATTACATAAAACAAGTGCTTTACAAACAGCTGAACTAGGGTAAATTCAAGTACAAAAGTACAAAAAAGACCTAAAATGGGAAGAATGATTTGTCCCCTGATAATGCAACACTGTGATCAACAAATCTGTGTTGAAATCAACAGGAGGAGAGTTAGTAATGTTAGCAGCTAGCAGCCGGTGGGCAGCACAGTCCTGCTTGTATTATAATAAATAATAAATAATGGAGCTACTAACGTTAACAGAGGTGTCATTGAGTTACATTATGGTGCGTTCACGTAGTAAAAATGAGTGTTGTGCCAAGGTAAATTACAACGTTATCATGATGTGTTCAAATGTAATCTCGTAAAATTTAGTTTTTGGCAAGAAAATCCAGATGTTTGAAGGAGATGTTTTCACAGCAATATACTGTAAATGGATAATAGAGAAGGAAATATGACCTGTTTAACTTCCTAACACTAGCTCTAAGCAGATTATAATGCATCATTAAAACTACCGATGCCAAGATATATATTAAATAGCAAATATTTAAATAATCATAATCCCTTGAATTGTGTGTTTTTATGCAAATAACCACTATAGATGACAATAGCAAAGTACAGTACAATACTGTGTACAGTACCCTCCCACCCCCGAAAAATACTCCTCCCCCGGAAGCTACGCTGTGATTTGAACTCTGTAATTTACCATGAATACAATGTTTTAATGTAAAACATATCAAACATTGAATGACAACAGATCTAAAATGTCATTCCTTCATTTAGCGCAGAGATTTCAAAAGTTGCAGAGAAAAAAAAAAATACTGAAAAAAGTTCATTTCAAACCCTGCTTATAAGCATTCCTGATTATACCAAAATTAATGGGAAACTGCATGAATAATGACTGTGTAGCTCACTGTGAAGCATGGGAACTGATCCCAGTGTAATCCATCTGAAAGAGATTTCCTTTGTTAGAGGTGTGTGTGTGTGTGTGTGTGTGTGTGTGTGGCAAGAAAGGTTATTTGGATGACTTGGATTTTCTGTTACTGTTTATAGAAGTAAATTCCTCTCCTGCTTTTCTTCTACAAATACAGTGAACACAACAATGCAATCCATGAATCTATCACCTTTAAAAGACGGCCCTTTGATGAAATACCAATTGCATAGCAGTGTAGGCTGTATTGCTGTTTGTGTATCAGATAAAGTTTGAACAGACTGAAAAGATACACATGACTTGGTGTGTTTGGCAACAGTCACAATTTGGAGCTGTAAACTGATCAGTCCAATCAGATAGCCTATCAGGATTAAAAGACATTGATTGATCAAGTTGTATCTGCTCAGCAACACTACATTATAATACTGTTGTTGTCACTAATATGCGATAAGGTGGATATTGATGGCATTAATTAATTACTATATCACTACTATCTTTTACTGATGACTGTAGAAATGATAATATACATTCCTACATCAGTCAGAGCCACATTAAATGCATGTTAAATTACATTTTCACTCAAGTAACATTGATTTTGTTGTGATCACGTGAAGTAAGAATGCACGATGCTGATGTGGACCGTGACGTGACCAGCTGTGACGTGAGCAAGAGAGTATTGAACTGTGGGTGGAATTTGGTCTTGTTTGTCCACAGTGGTAATGTTTGCTGTTGGACGTCAGAAAAGACAATGTGATCAAACCTTTTTGCTGATTCAACGAGGACTACACTGAAGTTGAAAAAAAAAAAACTGACTCATCATCAACAGATGCTGCCCAGTCTGTTGTGTTAAAACCTCCTGCTCTCCAGAATACTGTGCATGCCATGAGTCAACAACAAATGGTGTGTGAGTTGTCTCGCTGATCACATGGTCAGTTCTTGTGGCTCAGTAAGAATATTTAGCCATAATGAGCCACATAAGTCTGGAAAGATTTTGCCTTGCCATGTCGTATTGCATGTTAAACCAGAGGTTCTCAATCTTTTTTCAGCCAAGAACCCCTTAGAAGATAGAGAATATACCGGAGACCCCCACGTTTACTTTTGGTTTGACACAGGACATGAACAGTGGTCTCCTGGGTGAGAGTCTTGTGTTTGTTGGACCCATCCACCACACTTCCCTCCTGCCCTTAGAGGTTTTATTGTGCTTGTTATGCCCGTTATTATACCAATAACTTTCAATAACTGTTGCTCAATATACTACGTCATTTGCTCTGCGTGTCGCTCGTTGTACAAAAACGTCCACATTGAACATTTCCGTGTTTGCAAAAAAATGTACAATGCCAAAAATTGTTTCTGGCGAGTGGACTGATTATACTGTAGATTTTAAAATTAAAATATTATTTGTTGAACTATGAAATCTGTTATAAAACAAATTATATGATAATTTAAATGAATGAATCTGAAACTTTTCAGGGACCCCTGGCAGAGAAGTTTCAGTGTCACCTGATCATTCAATATTTTCAGTATGAACTGTAGAGATGAGAAAATATTTATAAGTACGGGCCACGAAGGTTTTATTTTCATCAGCTGTTTGTGAAGGTGTCTAATACAAAATGTACCAGATACTTTCAAAACACTCACCTTCAGTGTCAGCGGTTAGGACACACACAAAATCATTATTCTCTTCTTTTCTTTACTTTATTTCGTAGACTAAATCTTGATAAAGAGCAGTTTTATCTCCGAAGCAAATACACAAAAAGGAGACAAACCAGCGAAATCACAATGAGGCGCAAAACCTGAATTACCGTGCCCACCATTTGACATTCCTTTCAAACTTCAATTTATCCTTGAGTTTGCCTCATTGCATCTTGGCAATGTGAGTCATACTACCGGTGAACCACGTTTTATTGTTGGCTCCATCCGTCCGTGCAGGGAGACGGGAAGAAAGGAAGGAAGAAGGTAGTGAGCTACCTTTCAAAACTGTTGAATAATGGTATGAAAAAGAGAGAAATCTTAGAATGAGAAATAGAAGAGGAGATGCTGGGGACTGAAGTTAGAGATAGGGATGAGATGACAGAGCTTGAAAAGGATGACCTTTGATTTCTCTCTTATCACATTCAGTGTTATTGAAACTGCTGTTGTGATTTGTTTCTCAAAGTCCAACCTTTTACTATTCAGTGAAATGGTATTTGGACACACATTTCACCTTTTAACAAATATTGTGATTTCCTCCTCATCCTGTGATTTGAAAATTGCAGTAAGCCATATTGCGATTTCGATACAATTTCCATTAATTGTGCAGCCCTAGAAAATAGAGAGCTAATTATTTGTCTCAAGGACCTATTTGTATTATTAAAAAAAAAGCATCACAATGGATAATGACTACAGTACATATGGTCAAATCTAAACATTTCAGATTCTAATAATTTCTTAATTGTGGTCCTCTCGTTAGGATGTAAAAACGTTAGAAATATTAGCAATATTAGCAACATTAACATTAGCACCAAAGGTATGAGACTATCAAGAAAGGTAGAGGCCAGATAGTTTGTGTCACGCTTCTAGTCGCCCGTTTGACAGCATCACTGTCTAGAACTCTGCCTAGAGAAATGTCCTCAACATTCGTTGAACTTTAGGAAAGTATACTTTCTGTTTTTTGGGTGCATTTTTATTCATTAGTCATTAGATCAGTTGTTTACAACTTGGCATACGGATGGTGAAGTTTCTTCCCTCTGCTTCCCACAGTGTCTGGAACATTTCCAGCTTTTAGGAGATCAAAGAGCATTTTAGATCACAGGCCACATCTTGTATTAACCATCATTAGTCTACTGGCTGGTAATATTTGAATGCCATTTTTCTGTACATATCATTTAAATCAATGCATGGCGGTCTTGTGACTAGTTGTGTTATTGGCCTGCATGTTTCAGCAAAATGTCACCTTCAAGAAACTGATAAAAACATTAGTTTCCATCTGACTCCATACAGGAGTTTTGATTGATTTGCAATAGAGCTGTTAAAAGTTTTGATATAATATCATTACAATATTGATCCTGTGGGACACTATTGTATTATATAGTTAAAATATTGTCTTTATTGGGGCATTAAGGATGTGTAACAGATTTCTGAACTCACGCAACTGTCGAGGAATTAGCAGATAATACCTCTATCTGCCTGGCCATCATATCCACATTGCTAAGACAGTATAAATATTATCAGAGGATATATCGCTCAACCTTAGAATAGATACGCTTCTCTGTTTAGAAGTTGTAATTCAGCTGTATTGGAGAGATGCGCTTAATGCAGGACACAGGTAGTATTTGACCTGTTTTTGCCTTGTCCCCGTCCCTCTCCGGTCTCTCTGTTGTCTCCCTGTCTTATTATTCAGGTCTAGGGAAGGAAACTCTATCTGTTTCAAAGTGTGACGCTGTTGCTTTTGTGTAGATGCCGGATACTGTTTCAGCCTGAGCTTCCACTGCATACAGTCTTCAGACTGTCTCAAGGCATTCATTGACTGTGTAAAAACATGTATTCATTGTTTCTATATTCAATTCTTCGCAATTAATTCTTCATTCACAAGTCACACATAATCATAAAAAACATCGCCAATCTAGTACTAAATAGGTTATCACTGTAAAGGAGATTTTGAGTAAAACTTGAGTAACTTTGCCTTCTTTGCTTTATGCCTTCCAATCTCGGTGATCTAGTCTCTCAGCAGTCAGTCCACATTCCACCTACTCACTTCTTGCGATGTGAGATATTGTATAGCCGACATGTTTTAATTGGTAATGAATAGGAGACTTTCTTTGGTTTTATGTAACCAAATGAGTTTGAATTATTTCATTTGTTGGTGTAATTAATTCTCTCATCATGCACTGAATAAAAGTTTAGACAATCTACAGGTGGAACAGGTGAATGAAGCTATGCTGTTAGCTTAACAATGCCATCATGTATGTCCATGTGATGGTTAGGTATAGTGACTGTTTTTACAGTAGACACCACTGTTCACCATCTTTGAATCTATACAGGTCATACAGTATGTGCTAATTCACCTTAAGTGAAACCCTGCAACCACGGGTAACAAACAGGAAGTAATTGTGCATAATAATGAGTAGGGCTGGACCTGAGTCCGATTTTTTTTTTTTAATTCGAATTGGATTTGGCTGTTCAATACGAAGATTCAACTATTTGTTCTTCATATTATCTGGCAATCAGAAAATCCATTGGCATGACTTTCAGTGATGGTTTTGACCACATTAACGTAGTCAAATGTGTTTAAATGCGGCCCGCCAGTTTCATAATTGACAGAAAATATTTTTTTACTTCTCAACCGGTGGGGTGGGTGCAGTCTGCCTGGGGGATTTGACTCTGTGGGTCAGAGACGGGCGCTCGGTGTAGATCCCCTCATGGGACCTCTCCCCGGCGAGGGCGCTGCAGTGCCACGGTGCGCTGCAACGGTCTCTCGGCTTGGAAAGGCCCGGAGTGAAGGTGGCTTGAGCATTGCAGCACCCCTCGCCCGGATGTCGCCGCTTGCCTGGGCCGCTCGCTGCACCCCCACTTCCTGCAGGGAGGGACGGGGCGCGACTGTCACCCGAGGTGGACTGTCCTCAGTGCGATGAGTCTGCTGCAATGTCGGCAAACCACCCGACCCGTCTTGGAACACGGACCCCGTCCATTCATATCTATACAACCAAATGTGTTTATGATTAATTTGTTTCCAAGAGCAATTAGTTCTTCATAGATCTAGCCTCTTAAAAATAAACGATGGCTTTACTTGAAGAATTTCAAGTCGACCTCGGGGTCACTGTCACTGATTTGACTCACTGACTTTGAGGAGGCAGCTCTAATAATGAGACTTTTTCTCTGTCTGGGTCAATGTTGGCATGAAAAGTTCAAAGTTTGGAGAAGATGTTAGCACTCGTGATCTGAAGCTCTGTGGATTAATGTCCAACTTATTTTATAGTTCAGGATATGTCCGTTGCAGTTGTGTTTCAATGCGCTGTTTGAGTTCTGAAGCGTATAATAAACCAGACATACTGTTAAATATAGCTCGACAAATCAGTTTTGTTTGGTGTAGTTCATTATGTGGGTTCATTATTATTCTGGGATTTGCATGGAGTGGCACTTCATCAGCTTAGTAGTGGTCTCCATTGACTGCATTGCTGTTGTTTGACCACAGTGTGGCATCAAAGGACTGTCAGTGAGGTGTAGCCTTGTAGTCAGACCAGAAGAAGAAGCTCCCACCTCTGCAGTCAGTCTTACTATCAAACAGCTCCCACCAGTAAAGCTGCCTGTCTCCACATAGTGAATGAGCCTCTTACCAGCTGGGAAGGTAGTTATGTGTTAATGTATGGGTATGCTTTTGTGTACTTGCCATCCACATGTGGTTCTGGGTACATTTGTCTGTGTATGTTTGGTAATAGGGTGCTTCATTGTATGTGTTTAGGGGATTATTGATGGTAAATGCAGCCATCAAACCACAATGTCAGCGTTGAGTGCAATGAATGGGTTTGTTTGTGTGTTTTGTTCAGTGAAGAAGTCCCTCCGACATGTGATAGTTGGATGGTTGTTTTGTTTGAGTGCAGTCCATAAAATCAACTGAGGAAAAAATAAAAAACCATGGCTCAATTGAGACAGACTGTGGAGTATCTCGTTCAGTATTCAACATGAGTTTATATACAGCTTTGTTTTTTTTTTTGCATTTGATGAATAAATATCAGCAAGTTTGTTTCTTTGCTACAATTAGATCTATGAAGTCTGTGGCAGTCTGTATGCTTCAGTCATAGTCTGTAGGATTGTATGAAATTTCTGGGCTAGGAAAAAGAGACGTAGTGGCTTCATTTTTGTTATTGTCATTTGAAAAAAAAATGCACCACAAACACACCACAAAGTTGTTGTCTTTAATTTGACACAACTGCAGCTGGTAAGCAGAGCGGCAGCTGATTGGCTTTCTAACTCCTTCCTTCCCTTTTATGGAAATCTAATCTTTTTGATGTTACGAGTATGATTCTTTAGTCAGCTGTGAGCTGTCATTCCAGTCCGATTTTTCTGTACACTTTTTTTTTCATCAGTTTTACTAAAATTGTTAAATGAATGTGTTTTGAATGTATAAAAAATCTGCATGGTATTATTATTATTTATTAATATTAAAGCTTCATAATATGACATGTGATACTTGATCTCTTTATCATCATAGGGTATATGTTGCCTATATTATATCTAGCTTCTGACTCATAATATGTGGTTGAATCATATTAATATATTGATTTAAAGCTGCAGTGGGTAGAATTTGAACAAATATGATTTAAAAAAAGTTATTTTTCTAAAACCTTTTTCTATTTTATAAAAAGGTAGTGCCTGAGACAGGTGATCTGAAAAATATCAAGTTCCTCTGTGTCCTACTGTGCTCCTTATGGCATCTGCAAGATTTCACAGACCGGAGGAAAACAACCAATCAGAGCCGAGCTGGAGCCTGCTGTCTCTGAGCAGCTGTCAATCACTCCGATCAAACGGTCAAACTAGGCAGCGCTAATCAAATAATAATTAATATGCTGAAAGGTTATTATGGAATGATTTTGCCAATGATGCCAAAAATATTTTACCTACTGGAGCTTTAAGTGCTAAAATCATTCTAATAGAGAGACAACTATAACAGCCTCAAGATGGGAAGAGATTTTCTCTAACTTAAACAGGATAACATCCTCTATACTGGCAGCCATCATAGAAGCAATGTGCCAAGTTGCTTAATATCCACAGTTGTATTTGATTTTTCAACAGTCTTTTCACAAACTTTCAAAGCAACAGAAGTCAGGGCCACAGGTCTCAAATTATTCATACACAATACCGTCTTTTCTTCCTGAGTACTGGAATTATCCAGGATAAATATCAGTAACACCAATTCAAATTTTCTTAGGAAATACCATACAGTTGAAAGGCAAACGCAACCCTCGGCAACAACTTAATAGGGCTTGGCGCTTTAGTAGATTTAATCTCTCTAAACAGGGCTCGCACCTCTTGTTTAATCACTTTCAAAGCATTATCATCCTCTTATCATTTTCCTTAAAGCATCTCTTTATAACCTGAGAAACTGGGCTTAGCAAATGGTTTCTACATAGAAGAAAGTGTGAGTTTTAGACATTTGTTTTTGATCTACAAGTAATGCCTTCTAGCAAAATGGTTTATATATTTGACTAATTGGCTGTCTTGTTGCTGAAGAACCAATGCCTATAATGTCTGTTGAGCATGAGTCTGTTAAAATGCATCCATTTCCTGATCCATGTGTTCCCATCTCTTGTATGTCTCACTCTGTTGTCTCTTCCCTTCACTTATTGCTCTAAGTGTATATTGTGTATGTTAAACATTTTCTTTCTTTTTTCTCTTAGGATGTTGAGGTACACTGTAGTCCGAGGCGGCCTCGGCCTGTTGGCTGTGAGGAGGGCGTGTGTCTGCCCCCGCTTCAGCCACTCTTCCCCGCAGAACCAGTATCGACCAATCAAGAAAGTCATGGTGGCCAACAGAGGTAAGACCCCATCCACGTCCTAACGACGCATTTCCACCAGATCCGGTGACGGAGGGCGTCTCAGCGCTTTCTATTCATTTCCCTATGGACAGCAGTCGCCCAGTGCTTGGTGGTATCATGCGGTGAGTTGGAGAGGGTCTGTATTTGCATAAAGTTGAAAAATCTCAACTTCATGCAAATGAACCCGTCCAGCACACCTGGTTCACAAAACTCAGACCAAGCTGTCAAACTATGCGATGTAGTTAAAAAATGAAACAAGATTCAGCAGTGGCATAGCCTTTTTCTCTCTTCAAATGTTTTCAGGAACAGATTTTGGTGGATTGTTTAGACCAGTGGTTCCCAACTTAGAGTCTAGGCCCCACTTAGGGGGGCGACAAAGGTCACAGGGGTGCATCAGGACTTGTCTGCTCTGTCAAAATTAGATTTGCTCATGTATAACTAAAATCATAATAACACACTTACTGGATAATTTATACAAAATTTGGTATATTTTCTGCTACTTAGTAAAAAAATCTGATGAAATATTCTGCTTCAATCCATATTTGTTGCCGTTTAGCCTTTCAAAAACAACATTTTCATTGCGGTCAAAAACATATTGGCTCTCCTGCTTAGCGCACACAAACGGAGGCCGCCGATCATATTATGTATCTGCATTCACTTGGCGAATCCGTCAAGATGTCATCACTTTATTTATGTTGACGACACTGATGAGTTCTATTCAATAAAAAAAGACAAATTTAATACACTGAATCACTTAATTCAAATTGAGGATTTCGTTCGAGGACTTGTAATTTATTTTTAGGGTCGTCTGGGGGGGCTCAGCTTTTCTTGGATACAAGTAGGGGGGGCGTCAAGGAAAATAGGTTGGGAACCACAGGTTTAGATGGAATAACAGAAAGTTTATGGGCAGGCTGCCATGTTGTTTCCTGTTTGAAACAGCGAGCAGAGAACCAGGGACCAATCAGGTGCATACCACGATAGGGTACGTCACCGCTTGAGCGGCCAATTGAGTGGAGCAGTACGTCTCCTAGCGTTATCGCCAGATCTGGTGGACGTGTAACGTAACAGTACTAATTCACCACTGAATAAGACAAGCCATTCAGATAGCACCATGAAATAAAATACAGTTTAATGCTGTTTCATTTTTACTGTAAGAAAGAAAAAAGTTATGACATTTACAGTCTTCCCCAGGCAGAAGAACAGACTCTTAATATTTCATTGCCAACATTTTACTCGGCACATGCTAATATTTAAGCACACGTTGTATGTGGGTGGCTGCACAAGCTAGCTTTGTTTGCTTTAATTCAAAAGCGCTGTCAACCTTTTGAGACTCACAATAGACCCGTTTTTGTCTTTTATTTAAGGGGCTGCAGGGGGTCTTTAGGGGGAGATAGCAGGTCAACAGTAGATATCACATAGAAGTGGTGTACATCATCTGAAAGCTGATAACCTGAAGATTAATTTGAGATGCAGCTCAGCACTGTGTGTGTCAAGGTGTTCATAAATCATAAATTAGAAATTAATTAATTAATTAAAATAAATTGTGAAAGTGCACAAGGGCTTAGAACATGATAGAAGTATATGATGGTCATTCCCATGCTCTATTATGTCTCATAAGTTGTTTCAGCAATTTTTTGGTTGATACCATTTGTTACACAGATTTGGTGCTAAATTTAACCATTTCTTACCACTCGAGAATTGATAAAAATGATCAATAATCCCTGCAGAGTACCACATTAAGACACCAAGACCTTGATGAACACCATAGAAAAAGCAATGCTGTGATTTGATATCAAAAACTTTTGACATTTGGAGATTTCTGCAAGAATGCATTTTTCGGTGATTGGATGGCGAGGAAAGCCATCCATCCTCTGAATGCTCTAGGTCTCTAGTTTGTTGCTGTAAAGTTTCATGAGGCTGTGATTATCCTAGAGGTCACCACAGGTCATTTTATACAGTGAGGTCAAGTTTAAAAAAAATGGTCTCACTGCAATGAAATGGCTACTATGGGGACTAACATCATCACACATGAATACAGTTGGGCTCATAGGATCCACAAGAGTCTCAGCTTTACAGTGATTATAATTTATGTAATTCCAAGACTGTTTAGGGACCCCAGTATGCAGAAATATTCAAATACACCATTTTTAGAATAGGTGAAAATAACACATGCAAAAAAATGCATGTTTTTTGCCCCAAACTGCATGTGATTATCATAAAGTCGGCATGTTTGTAAAAGGGAGACTCGTGGGTACCCATAGAAGCCATTTTCATTCATATATATTGAGGTCAGAGGTCAAGGGACTCGACAAATGGTTCGACAAGGGAGTTTTCCTTTGCCAAAATGTAGCCTAACTTTGGAGCGTTATTTATCCTCCTTTACGTTTAACAGAGGTGGAACTGCAACCACAATCATCACTGTACACTCAAATATTGAGTTTAAGGGTGTATTTATTAATCTGTTTTCTTTAATGCAGCACATAATGTCACAGATTATTTAAATATTACTGTTTATGAAAGCTAAAATAACATCAGTGTGGAGGTCTCTACATTCCCCGGAGTCTAAATGAAACATGTTTTATGCAGTGTTTATCTTTTTTTCCCACAAAACAAATTGAACCCACCAATAGGCAAATATGTTTGTTTTTCTTTCTGAGCTGCTAGAAATGACCATAAGTGGGGTCTCTACATTACTGTCATTGAGGTCTGAATGGAAATATAATTATAGAGAAGCCCAGAGTTTTCTAAACACTAAGCAGCAGTCACCAGTGTGGCCGCTACACGCAGCGTAAACATGACTGACGTGCTCTGGTAATACTTGTAATCACCGGACCCCCTCCTGTTAATGCTAATGCTGTCCAGAGAGGCCGTCAGGGTGCAATTAAAGTGACTCTGACAGGTGACGTGCAGGATTTGAGCGAGAAATAAATGCATTTTATTCTAATTGCTTTTTAGAGCCCCCCATTATATTCGTTCCCGCGGACGCATTTAAAGTGTGTTCCATCATTTCAGATTGATTGTTGCGTGGGTTTCCAATACGATTTCCAATTCTGAACACATGTAGGCCTCCCGTTGCACGTGATGAGTCTGCATTGTGCATAGGCACGCATTCACGTCTACCCTCCCATAAAGGCTCTATTTAACTGCTTTAATCCATCAATGTGATTCAAATGGATTGTGGTCTCTGCCACAAGTTTTCGCACACACACACACTCACACATGGCAGGGCTTTCCGTCAATCTTTCTCCCTCACATCGGCGTGACGCGATATCAACACCGCATTAGATCACATTCATCACACTGGGGCGCACTGGACCGTGCTCGGCCTCAGCGCGTGTGTGTGTGTGTGTGTGTGATGAAAAGAGAGAGTGGACCATCACATCATATCAGCCCAGATTCCACTTCATCAAGCACATCTCCTCTCTGCCATTGCTTCTCTGCTCTTTCACTATCACTAATAATCTCCTTTCCTTTCTGCTCTCCTCTTAACTCCTCTCTCCTCATTTCCTCTCCTCCCTTCCTTAACACTCCTTGTCTTTTTCAGCTCTTGTCAGATGTGATTTCCCTCTTGAGCCCGTTGCTGTCTTCCTTTCAGCCCCACGTGACTTTGCTCCTTTTCCCCGATCCTTTTTGCATTCCTTACTTCGTTTCCCCTCCACTGCTTCTCTTGTGTCCTCTCCACTTATTTGTCATGTTGTTCAACTTGCCAAACTGTTGGTTCCTCAATTCTTAAAAACCTCCTGTCCTTTTTCTTCTTTTTGCATTGTTCTTTTCCGTTTCCTGACCTTCCCGTCTCACCTTAAATCCATTACATTTCATCTGTCTGGCTCGTCCTCTCCTCTCTGTCCTCCCTCATATTTCCATCCTTTTCATGTTCCTACTGTTGTCCTTCTCCAGAATTCACTTTCATTCTCGCTCGCTTTTTTTTTTTTAACGCTCCTCAAATGTTTGAACGCTGTCCTCCCTCTCAAGCGAGAACAACACATCTTACTAGTTTTCAGTGCCTAAACTTTTTTTTTTCCATGTTGCTTGAAAAACAAGTATTTGGCTCCAGTGACAGGAAGATAAAAGGCAGGCAGTGTTTGGGATGTCTAAAGCAGAGGTTTTACACTGTGCGTTCTCAAACTTTAGAAAAAACAGTAGACTCATTGCAGTGTCTGTTGATATTTCTCCACAATGTGATGAAGTGCGTCTTGTTTTCACATCTCATGTACGGCATTAAACATTCAAAGTTTATTTTATTCTCTCAGCGGAGGCATTTGTCGTGAAATAGGGCCGATGCTACAGGATGTTGATAAAATCATATAAAGTGTGTGTTTATGAAAAATAGATGATGAAAGAACTGCAACCTCCCGCTACACACAATCTGCCAACAAAAATAAAGAGACATTTAAATAATAAAGAGAATAAAAGTGAAGGAGAGGAAGAGCAACATTTAGGAAGGAAGGGAGAGAAAGGAAACTGGTAGGCAAAGCCAAACACCAACAATGTGGCTGGTAAATTAGTAAAATAACCACCTCCTCCTGCACCATCCTTTCATCACTTCCTCTTTTCTTCCAGGTGAAATCGCCATCCGTGTGTTCAGAGCCTGCACCGAACTGGGGATTCGAACCGTGGCCATCTACTCCGAGCAAGACACCGGACAAATGCACAGGTACTCAGCTCTGCTACATTGGAGCCAAATGAATCCACGCAGGTTTAAATAAAGAAAGCGTAACCGACAGATGTCTTAGTAAGCTGCTGGGCTGCCACTGCTTGATATCGACCATGAAATGCTAGCAGTTGATTAGAGCCAACAGCAATTAAAGGAAGCTTGGGAGCATTTCTCTCCTCTCCAGCGCTTTGGGCCGGTTCTTTGCGCTTGGTGTTAAGTAGGGACATAAGTATAATTGTATTGACATTCCAAACATTCAGGTAATCACGCTGCTTAGTTCACATGCACAAACATCTTAATCTGTTAGCTTTTTCTATTCCACCCTGACTTTCTAATATCTCTCTTATAAATAGTCTTTCACTGACTAATAGATCTTCTTATATGCTTGTACTTGTACCACCTGGATCTGCCTATCCTCCAGGGTCTGAAATTAACTTTTTTCATTGAAATCTATGCACTAAATGAAGGCATAACATTCTATATCTGATGTCATTCAATGTTGGATATATTTGACACAAAAAACATTATATGCATGGTAAAGTATTCAAATTACAACGTAGCTTCCGGGGAGCCCTATTTT
>CAKAKR010064499.1:79536-89711 GCA_916700685.1 Adelosebastes latens | reverse complement strand
GGCGGGGCTTCAGGCATGTTGTCCTCAGCAAGCCTTTACCGTCTGCGGCTCATGGACTTCAGTTCACTTTTGCTGCTGGATGCTGGATACTGGATATACAAACGTTACAAACAAACTCTTCACTTCACTTCACTTCACTCAACGAGCGATGAGCCACTCTCGGGAACGCTGCAAGCAGCACTTCCGGGGGAAGTGCTATCTGCCAGCTCCAAACGGGCACATGCTCCGAAAGGTGATTCATATTCAAGCTGCCAAAACTTCGCTCTGCATTGATTTTGTCTTTTATTATCAGTCGATACATTGTCCCGTTGCCTTTTCAAAGCAGCCCAAATTTCTAGGACTGAGCTTTTTTGAAGGCCACGTTCAGATCGACAAAAGCAAAACACATGCTCCTCATTCAGACTACTGTGTTGGCACAGCCTGGGCGCCATTGAAAAACAAAAAAAAGAAATCTGGATTGTTAGGTAAAGCAATCCAAGTAAAATACCTTATAGCACCTACCTTGATAATTTTGATGCCATGGTAGCTTTGCAGAGTTGTAAAATCCTGCCTCAAAGCAGCATAAATGCGGTGTACAAAGTCGTCATGTCTGATGAGCATTCCATCTTGGTTTATATTTCATCTTCCAACCTGTACCTGTCTCCCAAAAGAGTGCTGTCGTGGGTTTGAAATGTGGGCTTAACTGTTATATCACACTGAGCAGGTTGTCAGAGTTTGGAAGTCCTCTCATTAGGAATCAGCAGAGTTGTGAGGTGCTTTGTAAACATCATGAACAAGTTGTTCAACAGCAGTTGAAACTGGTCAGCAGCTTAGGCAGGAGGAGTAGAACCCAGACATACCATTAAATTCTCGGGCATTTCACAGGGATTCACATATTAATCTCCCACATAACCAGTGTTTCCTCCAAAGATAAGTCACAGAACAGAGCAGAACTGCTAGAGGTCAGTCGTTCCACTTCTGTCTTATCACAAAACTTCCCAAATGGCTGTATCTACAGGCCAGCTCCTATTTGCAATTTTTATTAAGATGATTTTCAAAGAGGTGATCAAAGAGCCCTTTGAAGATTCTCAAAGTAATAAGTCTGATTGGGATAGACCAAGGACAGCTGTGTGTGTATGTCTGTGCACATGCCTATAAGAGTGTGTGCGCCCGCATAAGCGTGTGCGTATAAAGCTAGAGTCGATGCTTGTATTTAGTATTCATCACAAGGTGAATCTGTAAGTCATTTCATCAGATTAGTGGACTTGTGGTTAAGTCTCATTATGTCTAATCAAGGTCAGACGCTGCGAGTTCTCCAACTTTCTCAGCCACATTGATCCTCGCAGCTGTGTGTGTGTGTTTGTTTTCATGCAGCAGAATGTGTGCGTGCCTTTGCATGTGTCTGCTTTCATCAGTATAGTGTATGTGCATTAGGTGAGAAATTTAAAGTGTCACTAGAGTCGAGCAAGGCGGAAAGAAATCTTAATAAATTGTGGTATATACAGTTTTAAAACACAAGATTGTTAATTATCATGATGAAGTACATTTTTTGAAAAATTCCATTGCGAAATTGTTCATAAATAATCCAGTGAATTAAAGGTGCTATTGATAACATTGATAACATTCAGCCACTAGATGTCACATTGTCCCTCCCCCGTTCCATTGCATTAACAACAAATGGTTGCCAGGCACGTACCGTCAAATGTTGTTATACTATTGGCTCACAAGCTTTGTTTTTAAGCGGAAACCAAACGACAGTGATAAACAAATCATTCATTTTGGACCCATCAGAATTTTTTAAATGATTAATTCACAATCATATATATATATATATATATATATATTTTTTTTTTTAATTTTTTTTTAGGAAAAGCCATACTTTTATTCGGCACCTTTCTAAAAGCTCTGTGGATGTATTATTATTTTTTTTTAAATATTCGTCCACACAAAAATGTAATCAATAAGACCTTTAAGTTGCTTTATCAATTTCATGAGGCGATAATAAAGAGATAGCTATCTGTATAAATGGTGCAAAGAAATCAACAAGAAATTTACAAGTCTCTTCCAAAATATATTCCCTCCTTCAGTGTTTTGATGATGGTGATGGAGACCACTGTGTAACACATCAGCCCATAGGTGCTGTATCATTCGATGGTCCAATTATCTGTATCAAAGCATCTGCAATTGTCTGTTTCGCCACTCATTTATTCTGGATTTTTCTTTGTTATTCATCTGTATATCGTCATATCACCCAATCACCACCACCTTGTCTCATCAGGCTTCTCTTTTTGTTTGCTCTGTGTCTTTTTCTTTGTTAAAATCTCACATATCTGTCTATGTTTCGGTCCCTTGCTATGTCCTTACAGCCTACCATCTTGTATCACATCCTCTTCGCTGTCCTCTTGCTCTTCCCCTGCCGTATGTCCTCCACTTTGTGATCTGAGTTCAGTTTAAGTAATGCCTTTGTTTGAATTGATTTCCCTGGGAGGGAATCGATGGGCTGATCCCCGAGACCTCTGGTCGACTGCTGATTAACTATGGACCTCCGATGACGCCTTTGAAACCACACACACACACACACACACAGACACAGACACACACAGACACACACAGGCTCCTCAGGAGTTGTCTGTAATTACACATCTGAAAATGAATCTGGGTCTAGAGGGGATTCTAGAGAAAACGCTCAATCAGGTGATGCATGAAGGAATGAGCGTGTCTGCATGCAACGTTCTGCCCCGATCTTAAGTGCAGATATCACCTCTTAGTAGTGGTTGCGGGATCATCGTTAGTAGTATTAGAAGTACCATAAAGTCACTAGATTACTGAATAACTGATAGTTATTTATTGAAATAAACAAGCCAACAACAAACACAAACAGCCCACATATTTGGACTGGTTGTGGTTTACTTAAAGGTGCAGTGTGTCGGATCTGGCGGCATCTAGTGATGAAGTTGCAGAATGCAACCATTTAAAACTTCTCCTGTGTGCCAAGCGTGTAGGAGAACTGCGGTGGTCGACGCGAAAACGCAAATGACCCTCTCTAGAGCCAATGTTTGGTTTGTCATTAATGTTACAGTATATTTCTGCCAATAGATCCCCCTAAATGTTACACACTGTTCCTTTTATTTATTGTTTTCCAAAACAGTCTCAAAAAACAAAAACACCCTTATAACTTGCAAACTTGGGTACGTTGTAAATGTAAAGCCTTTTTTAGTGCAGAAACTTATAAAACTAATGTTAAGTCTTTTTAATCAAATGTCTTAAAAACAGTAACACGCGCAGGCAACATAATCATCCTGTTAATATTTTTTATTCACGGTGAGACAAACTTTTATTTATGAGAAGTTAAGCACCAATTTTGACCTTCCAAGGTTTTACTCTCTTGAAAAATAATCATCCTGATCCATATGATAATGGATCCAATTAAAATATACTATATACACTAGAAAAAGTTGTGAGGCAAATTAATAATCATTAATTAACTTCTTAAGCACCTTCATTGTTGTTTCACCACTGAATGGTTCATTTTAAGGGTGCTTTTTACTAATCCAACGTATCCTCATACAACAGTTCGTATGATATCTTACGAAAAGTTATTCCACAGTTTTCCTATGAATGTCCAGCAACATGTGATACACGTGTCGATTTCCGCTCCAGTCTTTTCAAAATAAAGTTCCATCTTCACAGGAACCAACTTGGTTTAGGAAAAGATCGACTTGGTTAGTTTTAGGTAACAAAACTACTTAGTTAGGTTTAGGAAAAGATCGTGGTTTTGGTTACAATAACCCCGGAAGTGGTGTAACTTAAGTAGGGAAGTTGCGTGACAAATAAATCAACGTTGACTTCTGGTTTCAGACGGGGTACTAACATTGGTCTCCTGGGCGAAAGTCCGGTGTTTTTTGACCCACCCATCCACCCCGACCTCCTCCCTGCGCAGCGTTTGTCGCTTTTTGTACTTTCTGGTTCACAATTACGTGGATTACATATGAATTGATTTTATGGGAAATATCCGAATTACAGCGCATTACTTTTCGTCGGTATAGCTACAAACGGTGTATGACAACAGCCTGACTAATCCAGGAAATTATATCTGATAACAAAATGCTGAAGAATTACACAACTAACTGTTTTTTTTAAAAAAGACTCATCGTAGCTTCATAACTTTTGAATTTACATAATGCACTATGCCGTTGGGCGCCTATGGTCATAATCCATGTGCCAGACATCAAAGCTCTGATTTTCTGGAGTCTAGACTTTAAAAAGTCAGCATCCATTTACTCTGAGTGGCATCAGCAAGATCCTGCAGTTTGACAATCAGTGCTGATTAGAGGAGCTGCGTCTCTCAAGCGTTGTTTAAACTCCATATCTATGTGCGCACGCTCTTTCGGCTCTCTACCGCTGCATATGCTACACTCCAGGGATTAAAGAGAGCCCTCCTCGCCACCCAAGTGTCTCTGTGTAGATAAATGTTATTGAATTTCAACATCAAGACACTCAGCCAACCTCACTCAGCCACATATTGGACCAACATGTGACTCTCTCTTTACAGCCAGTCCAAGCGGTGCTTCAAAAATTTGGGATATAGAGAGAAAAGTGTTCAAGAGTGCTTAAGCGTTGTATTATTTTGAGGATGTTTTATATTCATAACATAAGTCTTGTATCATCAACGTAAGAAATCTCATCATTACAAGTCTACTCAGGCATGTTTCATACCCGAAGGCATGCTGACAAAGGCTGTACTGAGAAGCCTCCACACTCATTGTGAAACATAATGGGGGGAAAAAAAGACAATCACAAATGAGAATTTTGATAACTTTAGAAGTCAAGTAATCTCAAGTCACACACGGTAGAGCATTTCGAGATAAAACTGAGAAAACAGCAGTCTTTCTATCCCCTTTGGGTCTGCTGTTATGATATGAAAGCAGTTAATTTTTCATTTATTTGAATGAAAAAAGGACCATTTGGTTCCGTGATATGAGCACCGGTATTTATTCCATTGATGTGAAAGTTGTGCTAATCCATAAACTAAACTCTGTTTTCTTTATCACACCTTTACACTCTAAAAACATTCTTGTATAAGTATAAGATAGAGCCAAATTAGTCAGTAAATGTTGATTTACACGCTGATGAACGCTGGCATGTTTAGGAGTTTTTACTGATCATCTGATGAGATGTTTCTACCAACCTACCCAACACCCCAGGGCATTAAAACGGCCATGATTTCAAACTTTGCTAATTATTTCATTCCATCTGATGAAACCCATTCATCTAAAGACGCAAACTGTCAAAGCGGAGCCTCTCATCGCAGCATGACTTCACTCCCACTTTGTGTAGCCTTGATTTATAGAGCTCATATCCAATCGCTACTGACTTCTTCGATTTCTTTTTCATATGGTAATTTAAGCACAACTGAGGAGAAAACTGTAGCAAATATATTGAAAGTGGACAACTACTACTCGCCTTGGTTCTGCTTAGTCAAACAGGTGTTGAAACTTCTATATTCTTGAGCCCGCTGGATGGTTATATATGGAGGAGGAAGCCTGTGATGTTTTGTCAGTCATGATTATTGCAGGATGTTGATGGTGAGGATATTGCTGATGACAATGATTGCTCTTTGACTACATGGCTGTAACTCAACACTTTCAAAACTGCTTGCTGTTGTATGCTGTGCCTGTTAGTCATGTTTTATTATGTTTTAATACCTGCTGTGAAAATAGGTTTGGTAGAAATACTGCTATTTTTCAGCCATACTTGTGGCCTTAGGAATAGCAATGTCACTTTGGTTCAGACTGGAATATTTTATAAGCTAACTATTGGATGGATTTCCATAAAAATGTTGTACAGACATTCATGGTCCCTAGAGCAGTGGTTCTCAACCTGGGGGTTGGGACACCTAAAGGGGTCGCGAGATAATTTCAGGGGGTCGCCAGATGGTTGTGGAGAAAAACATAAAATAACATATTAAAAATAAAATAACAAAAATTTTAGAATGGGGAATGTTTTTTACATTACATCGCCTGTACCGGTGATATAATTTGCCTCAAAATGGATTTTATTGAATATGTGTTTGAGAGTTAAAGTTTGCCTGCAGATGAGTTTCTGACGGAGGATTTCTGGCGGGTCACGGGTAGAGAAAAGGTTACGGAATGCATCAACAATCCACAGTGCCTGGAGCACATTCAACAACGCCTAGCTGTTCAAACTAAACAGAACTGGGGGGTCGCGATACGCCTAACATGCTATAATGAGATGGCGTTAGAGAGATTATATTGTGTTCCTGTTGAAACATGTTAGCATTGTCATTGTGAGAATTTTAGCTCTCTAATTTTAGCAATTTTCTTTCACTTAAGTACACCTTCACACAGCCGTTAGCATGGCTGTAGACCTATTGTATTGAGGTTAGCTGTTACATTTATTTTGAAGAATTACTTTTTTTGCAACATGTTTAAATATGTAAAAAAAAATACCAGGGCTGTCAATCGATTAAAATATTTAATCGTATGATTGTCCATAGTTAATCATTATTAATCGCAAATTAATTGCAAATTTTGATCTGTTCAAAATGTACCTTAAAGGGAGATTTGTCAAGTATTTAAGACTCTTATCAACATAGGAGAGGGCAAATATGATTGCTTTATAAAATTGTATATTAATAATTATTATTGGAAATCAATTAACAACACATAACAATGACAAATGTTGTCCAGAAACCCTCACAGGTACTGCATTTAGCATAACAAAATTTGCTAAAATCATAACATTACAAACTCAAGCCCAACAGGCAACAACAGCTGTCAGTGTGTCAGTGTGCTGACTTGACTATGCCTTGCCCCAAACTGCATGTGATTATCATAAAGTGGGACTCGTGGGTACCCATAAAACTTATTTTCATTCACATATCTTGAGGTCAAAGGTCAAGGGATCTCTTTGAGAATGGCTATGACAGTTTTTCCTCGACAAAATTTAGCGTAACTTTGTAGCGTTATTTAGCATTCTTCCTGACAAGCTAGTATGACTTGGTTGGTACCAATGGATTCCTTAGGTTTTCTAGTTCCATATGATAGCAGCATCTTCACTCTAGTTTTGAGCCTGCTACAACCACCAAAAGATGGATTGCGTTAATGCGTTAAAGAAATTAGTGGTGCTAAAACAAATTTGCGTTAACACGTTATTATGACATCCCTAAAAAAATATCTATTTATGCATTTACTTATTGGTGGTAAGCAGCTCTTTATGCCAAGAAAAAACAAAAAAGAGAAATCTGATGTTTGATTATGCAGCACTGGCCCAAGTTATTAGTGTAACAGCAGCACTGTGAAGCCAGCTGTCCTTTGGTGACAATTAAAGTTGAAACTTACTTCCCTCCCACTCCATCTCTCTCTCTTTACCTGCTGTCATCAGTTCCACCTGCTCCTGTGTACTGAGCTGGGTTTTTCCTTGTCTGTGTGTGCCGAGACAATAGGCAGGTCAGCGTGTTATAGCATGGAGGCAGGGGGTTGTGCTAGTTAATTATTTTGGAATATGAACGGGAAGGATCCAGTGAGTCGGATTGTCGGACGGCTTCAATTTCATGCTTGAGGCAGCGGCAGCGCCGGGCGTAATTTCCCAGGTGCCCCCCCTCCCCCTCTCTCTCTGTCTGTCTCTCTCTCATTCTTCACCTGTGTCTCTCATTTAACCAAGTAGAAAGTCAGTGACCCCGCCATCAAAAGAGACACATATAGTAATTCAAACAGATGCACACAAACATTCAGGAACAGAAAGAGACTCACTCCTATATGGACGTGAGTGTGTATGAGTGAGCATTCTGAGGTCACTCTACTTCAGAGTCAGAGTAGTCTAATTTGTCTCAGTCTCCTGCTACATGTTCTTTTAATGGAAAGCCTCTGTTGCCCTGAGCTGAATTTCACTCACTGGCCACAATATACACACAAGTACCACACACACACACACACACACAACTGCACAAACGCAAACACACATACCAACCTTCCTTAGTTTCAATCATTCACTTTCTTTTTATCCATTAGTTTGGTCTGATTCAAACTGTCAAAATGATCAAATGATGCATAACTGTTTCTGCTCAGTTACTTTAGAGTCAGTTTCAATGGTGACTACAATCAGCGTGTGAATGAACATTTATAAGGTAGAAAAATATTAAATAAAAAAAATGTCCCTTTGATTGTCAGCTCTGGTTGTGAGTTACTGGCTCAACCAGTGAGAGCCATGTTTAATCACAGCAGCAGGCTTTGTGTGACCGACACCAAACTCAAGGCTCTGAGTTAATTTTATTGACCGAGCATTACTGTGACCGCATGTACTTCAACATTTCTCCCACTGTATCTTTTTCTTGTTGTGAATTATTGTACACTTCAAGTTTGAATTGCACACTTATCTCTGAACCCACAATTAAATGAACATGACCGACTGCGATATTGACGTTTAAAATGCGTGCTTTGTTAAATAGAAATATATTATTAAATGTATTTATTTAATATACAACCTGACCTGAAAACGTTTAATGAAAAGGTGAAACACTGACTGAAACTAAACCAAACCTGTGATCACGGATTTCTGATTGGGAACATACAAATGTGAATTGATTGTAATGTACGATGTTGTATTATGTGACTTTATGTATGATGTGGTATTATGTGTTTTTATTTTTTCTTAAAAGCCTAACCAGGGACAAAGTCTGCAAATTAGTTCCAGCTAGAAGTCCTATATACCATGGACAAAGTGTAACGATGCCTATATGTATTGTCCCTGCAGAATAAATAAATAAATACAAATACAATAATTTATTTCCTAGTCATTTGAATTGTGAATGTAGCACAACATAGAAATGAAAGCATCGCTCCGATATTTATATGTGAAATTGCAATAAAAATATTTTGTCCCTTAAATCTATGAATAATCATGATAAATAATTGAGATCTCAATATCAAAATAGTCGTGATTATCATTTTGGCCATAATTGTGCAGCCCTACTCTGTCTGTATGTCCTTCAATTTTTTCGGCAACCGTTCATCTGATCGACTTCACACTTGGGTGTGGGTGAGTGTATTGCTCAGGACCCAAAGAAGTGCAGTGTCGAGTGCGAGCTCTTGAGATATGGGACATATTTAATAGTACGTTATGTACACACTGTAGTGTTTGGAGAAGGGATTCCTGTTAACTGTTACACTGCAAAACGGCATGCTGGGTACAGCTCGCTCTCCGTCGATGTTCGTTTGAGCTTTTGCACCCAAATGACGCGTATACTCTAGCATTGAATGGATGACACTACGTCATGGCAGGTTTATTGCCGAGGACCCAAGGAAGTGCAGTGTCGAGTGTGAAGTTGTTTGGATGAGCGGTTCTCGAGAAAGCTGCAAGCAGCATTGCGGATATGGAAAGGGGAACTGGGCATTGAATTATCAGAGTTTCATGGGATAAGAGTGTGTCCATAGTACAGTCCTGCTCTGTTAACAGTAGACACCAGCTAATCATGGTCACAGTTGTCCACCGTCCTCACTATACTAAATCCAAATTGCACAAGATTTACTCTTCTGTGTCCCCACTGTGTGACAGATGTCAAGTGACAGAGGGCACATTGTCTCACACTTTCTGGCTCTGCCCTTCACTTACTGGGTTCTTGTCCAAAATATTTGACTAGTAATCAAAGTCCTATAAAAGAACCATCCAATTGGAAGCTGGACTCGCCATCTTTGGCTGCTCACAATCCACTCTGTGCCTTACTACAGCCATGCAACAGTCCTTGATGCTGGGGATGACTCAAAAGACTCGTTTTGAGGGGATGGTAATCATCCTTTCTCCTTCCTTCCAGAGCTGGATGGCTGACATGAGTTCAGTCATACAGATGGAAAGATTCAGGATTTTGAGAACCAACGCTATTAAAATATTCTCGGCTATCTAGGACCAATTTTTTGCTTTATCTAGACGAGGCAGAGGGAGGGTGAGTAACTCGCCCATCTAATTTCTCATGGCCCTTGCTCGAGTTGTAATGCATAGCACTCAGGTAGCCTTTTCCTATTGTTTTCTTTCTTTCTTTCTTTCTTCTTTTTTTTCTTTTTTGAGAGTATATTTATTGATTTCCAAAGGGTCGAACAATCAAGGATTAAGGAGCATATTACAAATATGTACCCTCTTTTCCAACTTACCCTCAACACAGAACGCATTCTGCACACACGAGA